>CM055273.1:58036109-58059456 GCA_029237695.1 Conchocele bisecta | reverse complement strand
TACATGGGTACATGGGCGTATTGTGTTTGGTTATACGCGACACTGGGGCCCGTTTCACTAAATTTCGTAAGACTGAAATGTTCGTACGTGCAACTTTAGGATAGTCTGGAAATTTAAATTGATGGATTTACATTTATTGAGCATAGGCTGCATATGCAGCCTATGCTCAATAAATGTAAATCCAATAATTGTTTACAAGAAAACATTGTTAATGTGAAATTCAAAGACTGTCATAAGTTTGCACTTACGAACATTTTAGTCGTACGAAGTTTAGTGAAACGGCCCCCTGGTCACTAACTTCGTAAGCCCCATTTCGCCGTGGCTGATCATATAATTAGTACGTTTCTGTGAATGGTGAAATGGCACGTATGGCATCCGTGACTACTGTCTGTTTCACGAAACCTGCCCGAATTTTACGGCCATATAAACAATGCAAAAACATTATTTTTTTCGATAATATTAAATGTTCTGAGCCTTCTTTTTATTTCGTGAAAATTGGTCAAATATTGATTTTATTACGAAAAATTGATTTGTCTATGGGAATTTAACATGGGGGTAAAGGAGATGAAGGAGCTGTGGGAGGAGTCGGAAAACGAAAAGTTTGGAAATTGACTCCGAGACCTGGCTAGATAGCTTGGATATGATCTAACAAGGAAAACAAAAGTTAAATTTTGAAAATCGGTCCAGTATTCCTGAAATTCCAAATGTTTCCCCATGCTAAATCCCCATAGACATCTTCAC
The DNA here is from genome assembly GCA_029237695.1 of Conchocele bisecta. Classification (NCBI taxonomy): domain Eukaryota; kingdom Metazoa; phylum Mollusca; class Bivalvia; order Lucinida; family Thyasiridae; genus Conchocele; species Conchocele bisecta. The sequence continues at coordinate 58,058,715 of CM055273.1, read as the reverse complement.
TCTGTGAATATGTCTATGGGGATTTAACATGGGGAAATTGTTTTTTCGCAATGAAATCAATATTTGACCAAATTTCACAAAATAAAAAGAAGGCTCATTCTTAAATTTTCCTTTCATTTAATATCGAAACAAATATTGTTTTTGAATTGTTTATATAGCCGTACAATTTGGGCAGCTTTCTTGAAACAGACAGTAGTCTGTCTCCTGATCTACTAGCGCACTGCGGTAGCCCGATAATTACTCACTGCTGTTTGTTAAAAGCACGGATGTGTTACACCGTGACTGACCGAATAGCGAACAGTGCATACCTATATCTGACTGTGCGGATCAGGTCGCAGAAGCCATACACGCTATTGCTCATGTCACAGCCACGTTTAACTATGTGACCGTAATTATCAAGGTGTATGATCACGTGGTACTAACAACAACAAGAAGTACCGATTCAAAGTACGTATTCTGTTATAGTGTCCTTATTACGTAACGCATTTTGATGAAATATGGCCCATCAAACGCGTCTTGTTAAGTTGCATTTGGTGGTCTCTTTATTTTCGCCCAAAACTTATGTCGTTTTTGCGAAGAATCGATTTCTGTGTCTCCGATTCTTCGCAAAAACGACATAAGTCTGTGCCAAACTCCCTAGACCACCAAATGCAACTCATGAAGACGCGTTTGCTGCGCCATATTTTATCAAAATCCGTTGCATATTAAATATTAAGGAAAATATCAAATAATACTTACTTTGGAGTGGGCGACGTTGTTGTTGTTGTAACCACGTGATCATGAACCTTGATTATATCACTGGACCGCAAATTACAATGACTTGGTGAAATTTAGATGTGTAGATCCATATTAGGGATACATTTCAAGATGGTTAAGTCGTGTTTGTGCAGTCGTCTGGCAGTATATAGTGTAGATCCTGGTTCTGATACGAGAATGTTTGCTCACTTAGCAAGGGTGATATCACTGCTATACGTGGCTGTTATTGGAGAATGGCTTATGGGATTTGTGACCAGTGTAGCTCCTGATGTAGCAATATACTCCTGTAACCTGATAACGATCTATATGACTTTTTAGAAGCATAACAGGTGTTTCATTAATGGGATAACGGACAGTGCAGATCCTGCAGAGGCTGATCTGGATATACACTGCTCGCAAAAATAGCATAAGCCCCGTTTCTCCAGTCACAGCCACTGGAGTAGACGGATGTGCCATACACAACACTTATGTAGCGACGTCAAATACTTAGGCGGGGTTAACTTTAAGCTTCACTAATGGGTTTTTGGCTTGTAAAATGAACCTTATATCGTTTTTCATAAATGTAGATCTTCAGGCTGATCATGATGCACATTGCCGCAGTTACAGTAGGATCTAATCTTCTTTTCTGATGTAGTAAGTGCAATTCAGTCAGAGTATAGTTATGCGCAGGCTGATCTGGGGAATACGCTGCTCGCAACATTCGTATATTTTCACGGGGATGGCATATAATGGGATGTTAATCTGTACATCATTTGTGATATTAAAGGGACAAAATGTGGTTGTGGCTGGAGAAATGGGTCTGATTGGTTTTGCGACCAGAGTAGATCCAGATCAGCCTTTGCATCAGCACAGTCTTTCGTGATCTGTACTGTTCGTCATTCCACCTCGAACACGCAGTATATATCGTTATCAGGTTACATGAGGGTACTATTTGATCAGGAACTACACTGGTCACAAAACCAATAAGTCCAATTTCTCCTGTCGTAGTCACAAATATGCCCATGCGGTCGAACCTGGTCAATGTAATGAACATCGGATTGTTCTTTATATTCAATATGTACGTGCATACGTGCATACGTGCGTACGTTAGCAACAATTTTCATTTTTCAATAACTCATGAACTACTTCACCGATTGTTATAATTTGGCCACGATGTGTGTCTAGGGATGGTGTTTCTTTTTGCATACGACGCACGGTCAATGTCATTGGGGACTTATATTCACCTTGTTTGTAATGCAAATGCGTTAATAAAAATGTATTTTATCAAGGCTGCCAGTGAGGGGATTAGCTTAGTGATGACGAGTCACATACTGTCGTTCTAAACTAATACATATACGCTGTGTTGTGGTCGCTGATTTAAGTGGTACGGTTATTTGAGAAATGGGACTCGTGGAACTTATACTCAGTTTAACTCCTGATCTGCAAGCACACTCAGGACTGCGACCTTATAAAAACATATGTGCTAGAAACATGTCCTTACTTACAGCTTTGTGATTCACTGACACAGTGGTAAAACGTGCAGACCCAGATCAGACTGCGCGAATGCGCAGGCTGATCTGGGTCTAGACAGCACGTTCGTTAGTATGCCATAAGCCAACTTTAACCAGGAACAATCACAATTAACGCTGTACACAATTAGGTCGTATCAAATATCCCAAATATCCGGCATCCGGTGATTGTTCTATTCTGAACGAGGGCCAATTCAAAAGTTACTGAAACTAATAAAATAAGATAAGACATTAATTAGTTCCAGACACGTAACTGTTCAAATACTGCTGTATCATCCGTGGACAATACGGAAATACGTGAAGTGTTACGTGTCCGCAAGTACATACTAATTATGTGTACTGCCAGGCACTAGTTTTACCTCCCCGTTTCGTGTAACATTTGGTACGACCCTACCGAGCCCCATTGGGGACATGGATTTTTTCTCATTAATTCGTTCCCACGAAATAACAATTCGTTCCCTCAATTTAACAATTCCTTCCCTCGAATTAACAATTCATTCCCACGATATAACAATTCGTTCCCACGATATAACAATTCGTTCCCACGATATAACAATTCATTCCCACGAATTGACAATTCGTTCCCGTTGGAACGAATTGTTATTTCGTGGGAACGAATTATTAAATTGATTGAACGAATTGTTAACTTGTGGGAACGAATTGTTAATTCGTGGGAACGAATTAATAAAAAAATTGTCTACGTCCCCTGCGGGGCTCTGTACGACCCTCATATGTATCAAGATGCATCGATCTGACAAAACCGGACATACGTGTCATAATTGTCGGTTCGGATCACCTACCACAATTGCACAGGCTGGTATTATTGGAATTTTGCATTAATATATATCAGTGTTTTATAGGTGAGTCTTTTAAATGATCTACCAACACTGTAGATTCTGAGCAGAGTTATGGATGAACTGGTCTGTATAATAATTATATGTACTGTTTGCAATGTCAATAACCCCGAATGTGTCAGATACGCATAATTCCGTACTTGGCTGTTTGGATCTACATGCACCGTACTAAAGGTAAAAATAGCAATTATTATAATTTCACTAATGGATTTCATGTTAGTTTAGCCCTGTTGACCAACCCTATGCAAACTATTTGCATACTATTATAGGAATGAATGGCCTTTTTGTGGAATTTATTCCGGCCTCGTCCAGTATTCCCGCGACTTTTCCAAGTTTATACCCCGATAAATTCCACAAAAAGGCCATTCATTCCTTATAATTCCAGCATTTTAAATAAATTCATGAAGAAAATGTGTTTATTTTCCGTTTTCTTAAGAATTATTTTAACTACGCCTGACGGTTACGAAAAGTAGTTCGGCATGGGAGTTTACTGGGATATAAATTTTGGACAGAGACTTGCTACGGACCAATCAAATGTTAGGGAATTGTGTAAATATTTTTGTGCTGGAATTATTGTTCAATGTCCATGTGTTAACAAATAGTTTGTGAATTTTAGAACCATACGAGTATGAGGAGTGTGTCATGCAGTCATGGGGCATCTGTACGGAGCCCCGCAGGGGACGGAGAATTCTTTGTTTTATTAATTCGTTCCTACGAAATAACAATTCGTTCCCACGAATTGTCATATCGTGGGAACGAATTGTTATATCGTGGGGACGAATTGTTAATTCGAGGGAACGAATTGTTAAATTTAGGAACGAATTGTCATTTGGTGGGAACAAATTGTTAATTCGAGGGAACGAATTGTTATATCGTGGGGACGAACTGTTAATTCGAGGGAACGAATTGTTAAATTCAGAGAACGAATTATTATTTCGTCGGAACGAATTAATAACAAATTCCATGTCCACTGCGGGGCTCCGTACATCTGAAATATGAACTGACTTGTACACACTATCGAGATATGTGTGTCCAATACAACACTTCCTCGTTTAATAACGGGTGAAACGTGTTTACCGAGGCCCGCAGAGGACACGGATTTTTTGTATTAATGATTCGTTCTATACATGATCATCGTTTAATTCAAAGGTAATTGCTTCGTAAATGTGATAGATTATATGTATAACATATATGTGAATACTGCCTCGTTACTGTATCCTATACGGCACATGGAGTGGCCAAGTCGGCCGGCCATCTTTGTGTGTTCCAGCCATCAGCCAGTTTCACCTGTTCTGTGAAGTAGAACATATGATATAAAGTAGCTAATCACATGTAGAAAAGCCAGGAGAACGGACTCCTATCAATTATATTACACCACACTGTAAAATATGTCTGTTTTCTGGACAGATTTGTGCCTGTGTTTTTAATAACATGAACCACCATTATAGATAGCCTCATACACAGAAAATCGCACAGTGTATCACTATTACCTGGTCAACCACACAACACATACCATATATAACCACTACTGTACTCTATTATTAGCTACCAAATTCAGTAACATGTAAGCAGTTACCTGAGTGCATTGTGCCTTGTGTCTGCTCAAATACTATGCGAGTAAATATGGCTTTGACTATGTGTAACGTGTACACTAACATAGGCTGTGCATCTGATTAAAAAAAAATACGATTATTTGTAATCCTATTTTAGGGGAAGGGGCCAAGTGACTTTGGTGTGGTATGGACCTATGGAAGGTAATATCCGCCATAATTCTATGTGACTTGATGCTTGCGTGCTGATGACATTACAACTTATATTCATGTTATTTCATTCGTCATTTGTATATATTACATTTGAAATCTGCTTGTTGTAATTGTATTTGTCTTTCTTACATGTCCATTCTGCTGATTGCTTTGTTCATTCGTCTTATTTACATTACAATTATTGATACGTCCTTATTCGTGTCCCTGTTTTATTGCACTAAGCATTTGCAATAGAAAGTAAGAACAAGCACTTAACACCTTGCCGAACGCAGTAAGGACAAAGCCACAGGAAGTAAGCATCAATCCAGTCGGAAAGCGGAAACCCGCAAGTAGAAAGCATCAAGCCACAAGCAGAATGATGCAAGCAATATATTGGTTAGTAGTGCCTCATTATGACGCCAGATGGCACTGCTGTCAATGTTAGGAATCCTCCGACTAATAAATAATAGTACGAGATGTGATTGGCTGTTTGAGGCACACCTCCAATGCCAGTGTTAATGTAAGATTTCACCTACAAATGATCACAGTATAGGTTAGAAGACACCAACTAATTTTACTATACACTTTAACCGAATCCCATCCAATAAGGTCAGTCACTCCTACTTTCGCTATTCGTATGGATGTTTTGGGACCTACTTGTACATGACCTGCAGCCGGTCAGTACTGGTTCTGCATGAATTAAACAATAGCTTCACAATTAAACAATAGCTTGTTTGGCCACGGAAACTCTGTTTACATCACATGACCATCATGTTCCTCAAGGGAAACTGGGTAGTAATGGATCAAGATTTGCAAGCAAACTGTGTCAGTGACCTCAAAACACCCGCACGATTTTGTTCATATCGGACTACTTTTACCGTCTTGACGATTTCGCACCATTTGTTATTCTCTAACCTATATTAACTAAATTGCATATGTATGTATGGTGTTTGACTTACTAATGTGTTTTATACATACATGTATCCTCATAATAAAATTACATATGTACGTAATTGAAAACAATCACATTTTTATAAGTTACACATATGGTAACTTACACAGGTTGACTGTCAAACTGGCCCATTACCGATGCAAACCAATAACCGTCCGGGATCAGACTAAGGTGGGCCACCACCATTGATTTTCCCTAAAAAACTAGCCTGTTGCCACTCATTTTGCTATTCCCTGCTACTTTCATTTTTCTTATGGATGTTGTGGGACCTAATTTCCAATAACCTGCACCCATTCTGCTCTGGATCTTGACTAATTAAAATATAGATTTAATTATTGTTGAAGCTGGGGTCCCATCTAGTAGGTACAAACTTTTCTTTATGGAACTTAAATAAGTGTATAATTGCAACTAGTCCACCACTTTTAAAAATTACGAGTGCCAGCTACACAGATAAAATTATTTAGTAATAGTTAATGTACTCATAGAGACTCGCGGTGGTATCCAGCTAGTTCCATATGCAAGTGATGCAGTATTTTTAAATTATTTATATCAACTAAATGCTGAATAAATATTTTTATCGACATATGAGCCGCGTCGCGAGAAAACCTGTCTTCGGGAAATGCTTGGTCAAATTAACATTTTGTTACTATGACAATGGTATTTGTATGATGAATTGAATGCTTTTTATTTGATCATGATATCTGCAAATATTCATTAAGATATTATAGTTAATACAACGCCACTATGCAGGTCGTTTGAGCAAATGAGACGTCACGTAAAAGCCACGTCAAACGACGTTACAGTATATATAGTAAATACATGGTTAGTGCCGTCGAATATAAAATATATTCGGTTGAGCCTTAGACAGCTTTATTGGAACTATAAAGTTGTCGGGGCGAAACCGAATATATTTTATATTATACGGCACTAATCATGTATTTAATTTATACCGCATACTAAACGTAATTGCTTGAACGTGCGTGACGTCATGTTTTGACGTCATTCCCTCGCTATGCGTCACAAATCCAGTGACGTGATTCAAAGCAAAATGGCGGCGTCCACGCTAGGTAGATTCGGTATTGTATCTGATTAAATCTCTGATTATCTCTGATTTATTTACGATGCGCTTCAATATTGGCTCGAGTTAGACTACACAGTTGTCATAATAAGCATTACAATCATAATGGACATGTCGGTGTCGTTGGTTACGTCGCATATACTGTAAAAATGGACACAATTCAGCTGCACCGACAGCGACTTCGATTTTAAAATTCGCCGCCATCTTGAATTTGCTGTTGAGACTAATATTAGGCTACTTCAGGTATAACATATTAGGTTACTTCAGATATAAAACAGCATTTATTCAATCCCATTTATTATGCTTTTCAAATAGTCATGGTCGTGAAAAGAAGTGTAGTGTTGATATTCGATCAGACGTTTTGTTATCCGTATCCGAATCCGGATCCTGTAATGCTAGACGATATTATTCATACAAAAACGTGATCCAACTTATTTATCACATCCTCATGCACATACCTTGCACACGAGCTGTGTTAATACAGAACCAACACCAGGAAGTGTGTCAAAGATGTGGTAGCCCGAGTTAATTCTAAAGTTTCAACAAAACCGTGTAGACACAGGTGAGCCAACTCATAACGAGCCGTGTCATCAGAATCTGCTCTATTTGTAAATATGTTTTAGATTTCATAATAAATACTCGTAATTTTCTTTTCTGTGTGTGGGTTGAGGGCGGGGGGGAGGGGGGGGGGGGGGGTGGGAGGGGGCGTGCATGACCAATGTCTCCTCGTTTTTGGCTTCCTGGTTACGGCCCTGATGATGTTTCAGGAAGTTTTATATCTTTTTTTGCTTTCCATAATGCAAATTTTCTATTTATATCACAATACACACTATTATATTTGATAAAAATCCGAGGACTTTGTATTTTATTTTACTTGATATGTGTACTATAATATACTGTGATACATATGGGAGATACTTCATAAATTAAATGAGTTAAATGCCAGTTGTGCATGTGTGGATGCGTCAATCCATCCGTCCGTCTGTGCATGTCTATGACCAACTGCACAGTTAATCCACCAAGTATTTGACATTCCGAAAATTCCTGTGTATATGATATTAGATTTTTAAAAGTTTGTCCATACTGCTATTTTTTCATTGACAATGCTGCTACAACCTTTGACGATTAACACGTAACCCTCTAAGTAACGAAATTGAACTGTTTCATGTTAAGTTTGAGACTTCCATTATGCAGAAAAGGGGGTCATTTTGCAAAAAATAAAAAATGTCCTCAAGTCGTGCAGATCACTTTCCATGATATTAATGTCTCCAACATATGTTGCCTTGAAATATCATCCCACCGTATCTATTTCTTATATTAATATGACACACACGTTAGTGTGCATTCGGATTTAAGCTTTTCATATTCAGACAACATAAATGTCGAATGTTCACGACATCGTCCCGCTTACAGCTGTACTTGGACCACCTGCAGAAAAAACGGACCTTACAATATCTGCAATAAATGTAAGATCGGCGACCCATATCATGTCGGTAATCGAGAAAGGATTCCCTATTGACTGAATGGCGGACATCCTATGTTCTGATCAGACGGTGCATATGCACAGATGAGACATCGTAACATCCATGGCTTTGTTGTTTTTGCAGGTTAAGGTTGCGCTAAATGTTAATTTTATACATTACATGTATATTAGAAAGAAATATTTGAGCAATAAACTGAAAATTCGCGTCGAGTTAACCAGATCTGAAACATATAGTTGTGCGGGAAACCGGGCCCAGACTACAACGGTCTACAAATATGCTGCCGACCATCTGTATGTAAATAAAAAATGTAGCTTACACAGAGTTTTCACCTGTAAATGGTGGTCGATAGCAGTTAACATGGTTAATGTGGACAGTTATCTGCAAACTGTGTCAAAGAAAATATTATATGTCAAAATAACGGAACATAAAAAACACATATCAATAACAGACAAACATTTTCATATGTGATATCAGCAGCAAAAGCAATAAAATAAAATTACCCTTACGCCATTATTGTTAATAAAAACATAATATAAGATGTGCCCGTTTCGAATAAAAATGGTGGATTTCGATCGTACGACCGTTAGTACGGCAGTCTAACGTTCATCCAATACATTCTCAGACAGGAGCCATGACAGATCGAAGACTGTTTCGTTTTTTTCACACACATACGCCCGGTTATAGATATATTCTGTTCGTGAGATAACTTTAACACAACGGAACAAACCTAACATGGCGGTCTGACAAACGTCGATAATTGGAAATCTCGGCTGAAATTACGTCAGCTAAGTTCACGACGTCATATCTTGTGACGTCGTCAGACTCCCGAAGACAGGTTTTCTCGCGACGCGGCTCATATCATAAAGTATGATATTGCACATCAAATAATAAATAAATTGAATAAATAGTTGCTTACGTTATCATTTCAAGGAACCAAGGTTATCCCCCCTGATATCAAACTGGCATTTCGCGTTTGATATAAAAAGTATAATAATGTCAATTAGTACGTCTGGTAATGGTAATCATTTTGCCAGAAAAATGTCAGATTGAAAGAATAAAGAAAAAACATGTCGCCCATATTATAACCTGGCATGTACACTCTAGGTTTAAGGTTAGAAAATGGGTGTTTTTAACACCAGTTTTCAGCATATTTGAAGCATTTAAAAGAACACACTGAGCCTGTGTGTCACATGATGTAAAACAGAGTTTCCGTGGCCAAATAATGTAAACAATATTGGGGGACATGACGAGGTTGGTCCCACAACATCCATACGAATAGTGAAAGTAGGAAAGACTGGCTGGGATTCGGTTAAATTATACAGTAAAATCATTTGGTGTCTTTTAACCTAAACATGGCGCAACAGAAAAGGCGGCATCACTCTACATCAACACAGTTAGGGACATGGAACCAATTTAGAGAGCAACGCATTGTAGGACGGGTACCAGCATATTAAATCATTTTAGGGAGAACTATTTTAAGTTTTAGCAGCGCACCTGGCGTCATAATGGTTGTTCCTAAATTACTGTTTCAATTGTTGTTCTCAAGGGGCGTGGCTTATCGAGGTAACAAAACGCATGGCAAAACAGCGATGCAATAATCAATAATGGAACTCCGGATGTCACTTAGAATGTAATCGACACAAACGCATTGAAACAGTGCGAATGGATAAAGCATCAAGCCAAATGCACATGCAATTTAGACTACAACCAAGAAGATTTCAAATGTCACAAACACGAATGACGAATAAAATAACATGAAAGTAAGTTGTAATGGCACCAGTCAGCAAGCATTAAGCCACATATAATTGTAATAACACGGATAGAACTTAGAATATCATCAGCAAGCAAGTATCAAGCCTAATATAATTATGGCGGATATTACCTTCCATATGGACCTGCCACCAGGTCAGGTTATTCTAATTTCAGGGCTGAATATATTGTTTCTCGATGTAAATATTCAGTTCTGATTTTGGAATTTTCCCCCCAATGCAGCAGGTTAAAACGGGATCGAACCCGTTTGCCCGGCCTTACATGACCTTAGCTGTTGATAGGCCGTTAAACACCAATAAGCAAACAAACAAACAAACTGATTCCAAAGTTTACACATCAAACTTTATTTTGAAATTGATGGGAGAAATGTTCAGATAACTCGTCTTTTGTATAGTTTGCTGGCATAATAGTTATAGCTTGCCGTTGTCATTTATGTCTATTATGTATTGCACCAAATTTTATTTTATTTACTGTCATATTATTTGCTGTATGTGTCAAACGCATGAAATGGGGAATGGAGAAACGGGGCGATGGCTTGTACATACAAATATGGCGGAGATGGCAACTCAATGATCCACATAGTATACAGTAACAAGACAATATATACATATGTTATATTCATATATGTGCTGTTACTGACAGCCCTTTTTGACATGTTTCACATGTTTGGGCCGACTTTGATAGTGGACGTTGTGTTCGGACTTTCCGTACATAGTTGTCTGCCTTAGAAATTGTTTTCGCCACTTGCTTTGTTTTCTTACCAACTCGGCACGCGAGCCGTTGGTTCAAAGTAAAGGTCTCTTCCATCTTATGATAGACCTACAGCCCCACAGTGTAATATTATAATTATTTAACATTATGTCACATTGTTTAATGTTTTGGCGACATTAGTTTACCCAATAATACCACAGGTGATTCTAGCGTGTCTTGGGTGGTCAATTATTGTCTGTATATACATGAAACAATGTACAAAACAATTCAAATGCGCCCGGGTGCAATAATAATTATAAAATCAAACACCTTCGCTTCCTGATTAACAATGAATGTTAGCCGCCATCTTTAAAACTATCAAATCACGTGACACTCAATGATTTGGTTTGCTAATGGGAGCCCCGTGCAGGCACCGGGGCGGGATCAACTGATCCTGAGAATAGTGCTGCAGTAGCCATTGCTTGTCGTAAAAGGCGACTAAACTGGCTTAACGATTGGGTTCATACTTTCCGGAACCCACTATACCGGATTTGGCCCTCGTGTACATTTTTGGCTTTCTTGTATGTGAGAGTCGAGTCAGGCTATGCCCCATATATGAAAGTAAGATTAGCGCTAATCCTATTACTTTTAGGGGATGGGATAAATGATGCTGGTGTGGCGAGGGCCTGGCACCAGGTCAGGTTGTTCTAATTTCAGGACTGAATATATATTTTGATTGTAAATATTGAGTTCTGAAGTTGGGATTTACCCCCCTCGGACAGGTGGATACGGGACACGACCCCGTTGACCCATCTGCGTGTAGACTCCCTGAGGCTTGTACCTCTATGTCAGAAAAGCGGACGTTAAACCCTATTCACTCACTCACTCAATTGCTAATGGGAAATGACGTAACCAGTAACCAACCAAACCACTGCGTGCACGTGATTGAAATGTTTTCAAAGATGGCGGTTAACATTTTTTTTAATTAATAGGAAGCGAAGGTGTTTGATTTTAAAAAGCGAATTTGGGTTAGTGAGACGCGTTTTTAGTGCAGTTTACACTCGAAATCTTTGAGATTTATGTTAAGGCCTAAAAAAAAAAATATATCTCTTCCACAGGGGAGTATGTATGTTTACTGGAATAGTCCAATATTGAAGCATTAATATTTGACAGGAAAAATAGTCAAAAGTCATAGTGTATCTAGAATCAATTGTTAGACACACTAATGTAAACAATTACACAACTGTAACAGCTCTTCTTTTTAAAATTCATGTCATATTAGTAAATAACTTATTTTCCCTTCAAAAATGTCATGCCGCGAAAACACATGACACACAATTCTAACGCTGTAAATCGCCAATACTTACAGAGCAAGTGGCCTTAAATGGCGTAGATTTGGTGTGGACCATGTGGTAAATGCCATTTATCGACGAGCCATGGTCTACCACCCGAATCTCGTTGACCTTGCACCAAAAACATCGCAGAGCAATCAAATTGTTGCTCTCGCCGGCCATGTTGGATACGGGACAGGTAAAACAAACAAAAAATAATAATTACAGTCGGCGGTAAAACTAGACGGTCGGTCAGGTAACAGGAAACAAACCTTCTGTTTTTGTACGCCTAATGTATTAACAACTGTAAAATCTATGCCGAAAACCCACCTCGAGCAGCGGTTTCGACACGCTGTAATGCGTTGTATAGGCGAGTTCTAGATGTCAACCGACATCGCGTGGGATTTTGTTTCAATGGTGGCGAATGGGAGTTTTATACCTTTCTAAGTACTATCATTATTACACCCGGGCGCATTTGCATTGTTTTGTACATTGTTTAGAAAGGTGTATCATGTATATACAAACAATAATTGACCATCCAAGACACGCTAGAATCATCTGTGTTTAACACCTGTCAATATGCGTACAAGTTGTACTGCACAACATGATTACCTCCCTTGTCAGTGGTCGTATTAGTTGTATAGCCATCTACATTTTGGCTCCTGTGAGCTCATAGACATGCGTGAAGTGTTTGAATATGTGCATATACGGCATATACTTGTGCTCAAGTGATCTTATGGTATCAGATTTGTAATTATTCGTGACTGTATTGTACATTTTGTATTGTCCGGCATCATATTTGCGTATACATACAGGGAAACGACCTTCCACTTGTAATGCATACGAATAGTGCATTCTATTGCTATGATTGTCGTAGCCGTCATATTATACGTAAACGTGTAATGTTTCCCATTCAATGTGTGTGAATATAATCATTTTCAAGAAAGGATTGTGACATCGCACATGCGTATTCATACTGGGGAATTGCCATTCATATATATGTATTGCGGATATACACTGTTGAATCTATATGTTTTATTTTCGATTGTTATTTCTCTTTCTTTTCATTTCAGTTTTTTATCACATCACATCACTACCCTTCACTTATGGTTCCACGCATCATTGTTCCATTTCGTTTCACATCCGCAGTCTGATTGTTGAATAAACGAAACTTTGACTCAATAGAACTTAATGGTTATACTGACTGTAAATGCCCCTCAGACGGGAAGACAGCACAATATATCACATCACTCTTATGAAGCAATTATCATTGAAGCTGAGTGTATCTATCTATGACCTACTACCTTAATTCGTTCCCACGAAATAACAATTCGTTCCCTCAAATTAACATTTCGTTCCTCGAATTCAAAATTCGTTCCCTCAATTTAACAATTCGTTCCCTCGAATTAACAATTCGTTCCCACGATATAACAATTCGTTCCAACTAAATAACGATTCGTTCCCACGAAATTACAATTCGTTCCCTCAATTTAACAATTATTTCACTCGATTAACGAATTGTTATATCGTGGAAAATAATTGTTAATTCGAGGGAACGAATTGTTAGATCGTGAGAACGAATTGCTATATCGTGGGATCGAATTGTTAATTCGTAGGAACGAATTGCTAAAAAAAGAAACCTACGTCCCCTGCGGGGCTCTGTACGTTTCTGTCCGGTAATGTTAACCACCATGTGACAAGTGTTCTAACTACATACACTGCGGGGCTCCGTACGTTTCTGTCCGGTAATGTTAACCACCATGTGACAAGTGTTCTAACTACATACACTGCGGGGCTCCGTACGTTTCTGTCCGGTAATGTTAACCACCATGTGACAAGTGTTCTAACTACATACACTGCGGGGCTCCGTACGTTTCTGTCCGGTAATGTTAACCACCATGTGACAAGTGTTCTAACTACATACACTGCGGGGCTCCGTACGTTTCTGTCCGGTAATGTTAACCACCATGTGACAAGTGTTCTAACTACATACACTGCGGGGCTCCGTACGTTTCTGTCCGGTAATGTTAACCACCATGTGACAAGTGTTCTAACTACATACACTGCGGGGCTCCGTACGTTTCTGTCCGGTAATGTTAACCACCATGTGACAAGTGTTCTAACTACATACACTGCAGGGCTCCGTACGTTTCTGTCCGGTAATGTTAACCACCATGTGACAAGTGTTCTAACTACATACACTGATCGAATTACTGATTGTATATCAACCCGTCCAACACCACACGCCTGTATAGTGATACTGGCAAAACGTGTAGATCCAGATGAGCCGGCTCGTGACGAGCCGTCTCATCAGGATCTGCACTTTTTTTTAAAGTAAGTTTCACATTTTTTAGAACAAAAACACCCCCTTTTCATAAATGGACTAGTCTGAAAATCATTTTTGTCTCGCCCGCGAAAGTGGAAAACGAGACATAGGTTTTGCTTTTCCGGAGTCGGCGTCGTCAGCGGCGGCGTCGTGCGGCGGCGTCGTCGGCGGCGGCGTCATCATTCAATGTTAAGTGTTCGTGTTACGGTCATTACTTCAACACCTTATCAGCTACAGTCATCAAACTTTATACATACCTTTACTATGATATGTAGATGGATATACGACTATTACTTTTTTTTATCGGGCCCCAGGGTCAAGGTCAATGCGGAACAAGGCGAGACATTTGATTCCGCGGAATTCTTGTGTGACGATTGGATTGGTCCGGAAATTAACATATCCATTCCAGCTACTTAGGGGTTAACGGGTGAATGCATAACATGGGATGTTTGCAGTGTAATAAATAACACAGCGTATTAAAACTAATAAGACACCTAGTCTAATGTAATAACTTTATAAATGAGACAGCTGTAGAAAACATGCTGGGTGATCAGTACAGTGTATGTGAACCTACTGTTTGTTTCACGAAACCTGCCCAAATTTTACGGACATGTAAACAATGTCTTCTTTTTATTTCGTGAAATTCGGTCAAATATTGATTTTATTACGAAAAATTGATTTGTCTATGGGAATTTAACATGGGGGAAAATGTGGTGGAGGAGCTGTGGGAGGAGTCAGAAAACGAAAAAAATTGGAAAGTGACTTAAAAAACTGGCTAGATAGCTTGGAAATAATCTAAGTTAGATAAATTTTGAAAATCGGTCCAGTATTTCTGAAATTCGAAAAATTTCCCCATGTTAAACCCACATAGACATCTTCACTCTGTGAAGATGTCTATGGGGATTTAACATGGGGAAATTGTTTTTTCGAAATAAATCAATATTTGACAAAATTTCACGAAATAAAAAGAAGGATAATTCTTAAATCTTGCTTTAATTTAATATTATCGAAACAAATATTATTTTTGCATTGTTTATATAGTCGTAAAATGTAGGCAGATTTTGTGAAACAGAGAGTAGACTAGCCGTAAGCTTATTTCTGTATGTGGTATAGTAAGGAGCCCGCAGGGGACGTATAATTATGTTTATTACGAATTAATAAAAACAAATCCATGTCCCCTGCGTGGCTCCGTTGTACAGTTCATTAATTAATACAAAATAAATATTGTCTGTGAAATAGAATTTAATATTCACATCGATTTATATAACCTACTAACATTTATATTAATACGCGTTTCATTGTCTTCTTTCAAATAATTAAAATATATTGTCGGAAATGTATAAAACATATATGGGATACTCATTGTTGGTGAAATGTATCTGGTCATTGAATGTGTACATATGTATATAGTGTTTATAAAATGTACACATTATCCAACAGGGGACCGTTTCACTAAACTTCTTAAGACTAAAATGTTCGTAAATGCAGATTTAGAATAGACTGTAAATGTCAATTGATGGATTTACATTTATTGAGCATAGGCTGCATATACAGCCTATGCTCAATAAATGTAAATTCAATACCTGTTTACAAGAACACATTGTTATTGTGAAATTTACAGACTATCATAAGTTTGCACTTACGAACATTTTAGTCGTACGACGTTTAGTGAAAGTTTATGTTTTCGAAGTACTATGCGTATATTTATGCCATATTTAAAGGTATATGCCCACTCAGTAGACACAACATGTTCGTTATATCAGATACATCATCCGAGACATTTTCTGGCAAAATAAACATGCATTCACCATTACCCCACGTATTTATTGGCATTATTATACATTATATATAGGACGTAAATGTACACACTGATATCAGGGGCGATAACCGTGTTTCCTTAAAATGTTAACGGACATTACTATTTGATGTCCAATGATCATACTTTATAATATGTCGAAAATATTAGTTTTCAGGTGACGCATTTAATTAGTATAATTAATTAAAAAATATCATGCTTCATTTGCATATGAAAATAGCCTGATACCACCGCGCGTCACTATCAGTACAATAAACATTACTAAATGATTATATATGTATAGCAGACACTCGTAATGTTTAGAACCGGTGGAATAGTGACACAATTGTACACTTATTTAACTCCTATAAGGAACAGTTTGTGCCTGCTGACTGGGTTTGTACCTTTAAAACAGTCGTATTAACTGGGCTACTTAGGTCAATCTCATTAGTGCTGAACTTTGTGCTAGCGTAAAATGTTTCACGTCGGAATATGTGCCGAATTCCTGACGGATTCCTATCCAGCTACGTACAGAAAATACTGCATAAACATATTTTTGTCTGTTAACCGGCGCAAGAAATTTGCGCCGGTTACTAGACGAAAATGCGTTAATGCGATATGTCTAAATAGGACTGAGTTGATTCTCGTCAGAAATCCGGTGCATTTGTTCGACGTTGAGAAATGTACGCGAGTGTGGAGTGCAACACCTGTGATTGTAACAACGCGGTTGCCAGTTTGATAAAAACGGGGCGGGGCCGTTTCTACTTGGGTCCGCTTTGGACCAGGGGGCCGTTTCATAAAACTTCGTACGACTAAAATGTTCGAAGTGCACATTTAAGATCGTCTGGAAATTCCAATAGATGGATCTACATTTTTAATGTAAATCCAATAATTGTTTACAAGAAAACAGTGTTACCGTTTTGCACTTACGAACATTTTAGTCGTACGAAGTTTAGTGAAACGGGGCACAGGGCCTTTTCGACACGCAATCGCATTTGTTTGGTTTAAAGAGTATTCTTTGTACAAGTGCATGTACATTTGTACATATTTATTTATTTCACTTCGGCATATTTATCTATCTTCATTTCGTTCCAGAAATCAATACATTACCAAAACCATCAACATAACTTAAAGGTACTTGCCCACTCAGTAGGCACAAGCTGTTCTTTATCATGTTCATAGGAATTAAATAATTGTGTCACTATTCCACCAGTTCTAAAAATCACGAGTGCCCGCTATACAGATATAATAATGTAATAATATTTATTTACTGATAGTGACTCGCGGTGGTAGCAGGCTATTTTCATATTCAAATGAGGCATGATATGTTTTAATTAGTTATACTAATTAAATGCGTCACCTGAAAAAAATATATTTGCGACATATTATAAAGTATGATCATTGCACATCAACAAATAAATACAGAGAATAAATTGTAATGTCCTTTAACATTTTAAGGAAACACGGTTATCACCCTGGTATCAGTGTGGAAATTTACGTCCGATATAAAATGTATAATAATGCCAATCAATACGTGGGGTGATGGTGAACAAAATGTTTATTTTGTCAGAAAATGTCTCAGATGATGTCTCAGATATAAAGAACATGTTGTGCCTACGGAGTTTGCATGTACCTTTAAGAATACAATCCCATGTTATGCTAAAAACAGTACTAAATGTATTTCGATCCAAGCCTATTTATATAATTCTGTATACCAGGCCCGTACGCAGGAATTAATTTAGGGGGGTGCGTTATCGACGGTGCGAAGGGCTAAACAATGTTTTATGCAAATCCACGGATACCTCTGCAGATTAAACCCTTTCACCCCTAAGTTACTGGAATGGATTTTTATATTTTAATTTTGCAACCCAATACAATCATCACAAAATGATTTTCAGACCAGTCCATTTATGAACATGTGGTGTTTTTGTTCTCAAAATTATGAAAATTACTTGCAAAAAGTGCAGATCCTGATGAGACGGCTCGTCACGAGCCGGCTCATCTGGATCTACACTTTTTGCCAATACCACAGGCATGTGGTGTTGAATGGGTTAAGGGGGTGCGTACGCACCCGTCGCACCCCCTCTGCGTACGGGCCTGAGTATACTGGTACACAACTATTGATGGCATAATTGTAAATTGTATGCACATAACATATGTTTAAGCCGAAACAAAACCAGCTGTCGACGTGATATTTCATTTTGAAAGAACTATTTTTCATCCGCGGGAAAACCAGGAAGTTTATTACAGTAGTACAATGAAACCTCTCGAAACCGGACACCGCACCAGCGTAAAATTATTACATTATAGTTAAAGCAATAATGTACTTGTTTATTTTCCATAATATACAGTTATTTCATGGTCATTTGGGAAACAGACAAAACTATTGCCCCTCGGTGCTGTGGACGACTCGAAGCACTATTGCCCTGAGACATTTTTTCTTTGCCATGTTTATGAACGACCTTGAAGATTTTCTCAATGTATGCGGTATTGTAGATTTACAATCGGTTACATCTGACATGTTTCAACATCTAGATATATATGTTAAACTATTCTTGTTATTATACGCTGACGACACTATTCTCATGTCTGAGACAGAAACTGGCCTACAAGATGCTCTAAATTACACAAAACGGAACTTTTCATAAGATTAAGAAACATTTGATTGACCAAGCATCCAAAGCTCTTTTCGGCCTATTTAGAAAGATTAACAACTTGTCAACTCCAGTAGACTGTCAGCTTAAGTTATTTGATCAATGTATCACTCCAATTCTCTGCTATGCCTGTGAAATCTGGGGATTTGAAAACATTTCGGCTATTGAAACAATTCATTTGAAATTTTGTAAAACTGTTTTGGGGGTAAAGAAATCCACACCAAATTTCATGGTTTATGGAGAACTCGGCAAATTTCCGCTTATTATTGACATTAAATGTAGAATTATTTCGTTTTGGGCAAAATTAGTTTCAGGGAAGCAGAGTAAATTATTGTTTCTTATGTATAAGTTATTATATACACAACATGAAGCAAATGTGACTCATTTCCGATGGATTCAGAATGTTAAATCTATTTTAACTGAAATTGGAGTTCCTGGCGTATGGCTTAGCCAGAACGATGTTAATGCTATCTGGCTGAGCCACTACGCCAGGACTCAGCTTCAGAACCAGTTTATTCAGTCATGGCTCACCAGCATCGATTCATCTTCACGTGGAATTACGTATAGAATCTTTAAAACAGAGTTTGGATTAGAAAACATATTTAATTAATCTCACGGAAAGGTTAAGAAAAACATTGACCAGATTTCGAACTTGTAATCATAGACTGGCGGTCGAAACTGGTAGATGGACAGGTGTGCCGAGAGCAAGCAGGGTCTGCAACAAATGTGGCGTTGGTGCTCTCGGTGACGAGTTTCATTTCCTTTTCGAGTGCCGCTTCTATGATGAAGTTCGAAAACGGTATATCAAGCCATTTTATTTTAGAAGACCAAATATTTTAAAATTCGCACAGCTATTTGAGAAAAAATCTGGAAAGCAATTAAGAAATTTAGCTATTTTTATAAGAAATGCTTTATGGTTATAATCACTAGTGAGCTTATACATATGCATTTTGTATTTTTACCCATCGTTGTATTATGTAATCTATTGTATACCTCGTGTGTCACATATGTGGCTTAGAGTGAATAAAATGTATTGTATTGTATTGGATCGTCCACAGCACCGAGGGGCAATATGTTTTGACTGTTCACAGAACTACCACGAAATAACTGTTTTATTACTCAACCTATAACATTGTATGTGACACAATGAACGTAAAGTTGGCGTGAGGCGCGTCGACAGACCGATCTACGTTGAAATTTATGAGGTACTTAGTCAAAACTATTTATTATCAACTTCTATGGTGAGTTGGGTAATACAAAGTGTATAGTGATGAAATATGGCGCATCAAACGCGTCTGGTTAATCTGCATTTTGGTGGTCTCAGTACTTTGATCCAAATTTCTGTCGTCTTTGCGAAGAATCGATTTCCGTGTCTACTGACACGGAAATCGATTCTTCGAAAAACAAATACATAAGTTTGTGCCGCACTGCCGCAGCTCCTGAAGACCCGCTTGCTGCGCCATATTTCATCAAAATCCGTTTCCTATTAAGGAAAATATCAAATAATACTTACTTTGGAGTGGGCGCTTTCAGCCATTGTTGTTGTTGTTGCAAGCAAGTGATCATGCACCTTGTAATAATAACATTTGTTTGGCCTAATACGCGGGAGTGCAGGTTTAATCCACGTCAATCCTACAAGCCGCGGATGGGGAAAATCATTAGACAAACTGATCAATACGGAGACCGTAATTGATTACGTGCACATGAATTTCTAGTTAATGGCCTCCTGACATGGTGGACAGTCAGTTGGAATACGGCACATGGTCGCTGGACTTGAAAACTGCGTTACGCCTGGCTGTGCTGAATGACATTTTGTCGTCTGCGGTTATTTTTATCAATTATTCCATTTCTTAAAAAAAAACATTGTTTGCAATGAGCAATCGTCGCTAGTTATTTCCCTTTGCAAATCTAGTTCTAGAGATCCGGTCCTATGATGTATTTCAGCGTTTATTTCTTACTGAAAAAGCACAAAAACAGATTTTGCGAACAGAGTAGACCCAGATCAGACTGCACGTCAGTGCGGTCTGATCTGAGTCGACACTGATTGCAATAACATTAATAATAAGTGTGAACATATGAATTTGACAAATAGACAGATTGCGCAGATATGTAGGATGATCTGGATCAAATTGAAAGGGAAATATCTGGCTACGAAACCCCATTGGCAGCATCTTATAATCATTGTGTGGTCTGCTGTTGTTGTTTTAATTTGCATTCTTTCGAAAACAACATTTAATCGCCACAATTTTGAATTATTTCCAACGGAATTGATCCTAAAGTGCTGCCAAACCATGGTTTAATTGAGAAATAAAATGACAGCAGACGTCGTTTCACGCTTTCTAATGGCTCAGGTATTGGTGATAAATAGATACACTTGACATCAATGATAATTGCTTCATTAGAGTGATGTGATGTATAAATATAACATGTGTGAATATTGGCTTGTTACTGTATACGATATGGAGCATTATGTTGTCATCTCCGCCATCTTTGTGTGTACGCCATCGTACAATTTCACCACTTCGTGCGTTTGACACATACAGCAAATAATATGACAGTAAATCAAATAAAAGTTGGTGCAATACATAATAAACAGACATAACAACGGCAAGCTATAAATATTATGCCAGCAAATTATACAAAAGACGAGATATCTGAGAATTTCTCCCATCAATCTGATGCACAGCCTATTTTAGTGTACACATTGCCAATAGGTAAAGCCATATTTACTCGCATAGTAGGTGAGTAGATACCAGGGGCCCGTTTCACTAAACTTCGTACACATGTACGACTAAAATGTTCGTAAGCGCAAATTTAGGATCGTCTGGAAATTTCAATTGATGGATTTACATTTATTGAGCATAATGTAAATCCAATAATTGTTTACAAGAAAACATTGTTAATGTGGAAGTTAATACTATCATAAGTTTGCACTTACGAACATTTTAGTCGTACGAAGTTTAGTGAAACGGGCCCCTGGAGCAATACACCCAGGTAACTGGTTACGTGTCACTGTATTTATAGATTAATAACAGAGTACAGTAGTGGTTATATATGGTATGTGTTGTGTGGTTGACCAGGTAATAGTGATACACTACGCGATTTTCTGTGTATGAGGCTATCTATAATGGTGGTTCATGTTGTTAAAAACACAGGCACAAAGCTGTCGAGAAAACTGACATAGTTTACAGTTTGGTGTAATATAATTGATAAGAGTCCGTCCTCCTGGCTTTTCTACATGTGATTAGCTACATTATATCATATGTTCTACTTCACAGTTTTAGTTCTTTGTTAAATGGCAGAATAGGTAAAACTGGCTGATCGCTGGAACACTCAAAGATGGCCGACTGGCCATTCCATGTGCCGTATAGGATACAGTAACGAGGCAGTGTTCACATATATGTTATACCTTTATTCCATCACGTTTACGAAGAAATTAACTTTGAATCAAAGGATGATCAGGTATACAATGGCTCCTTAATTAGTATGCATATTGGACAAGTTCAAACTAATGTACAGTGTAATCTCTCTAAACCGGACACCATGGGAGGTCCCCAGGGTGTCCGGTTTAGAGATGTTCCACTGTAATTCCGATGTAAGATCACTGAAACACATACCTGTGTGCATTGCAATCATGAACACTGATCAACATCAGTAGAACCTGTC
>CM055273.1:56787712-56830127 GCA_029237695.1 Conchocele bisecta | reverse complement strand
GACAGGTTCTACTGTACTTGAATTCGAACAGGAATTGGTCTACACGTCCACATGCGTTATCAATAATCAACGTGATGTAGGGTGATTTATAATCATGAAAAAACATTACGCTCAGAGGTGTTTGTTTGTTTGTTGGGGTTTAACGGCCTATTAACAGCTAAGGTCATTTAAGGCCGGGTCAATGGGTTTAGTACTAAATCCCATATATTATCTGTACATGTACATGTTCATGTTCAAGTACATGTACAAATGGGGGGGGGGGGGAATCCCAAAATCACAACTGAATATTTACAATAACAAAACTATATATTCAGCCCTGAAATCAGAATAATCCTGATCTGATGCCAGGTCCTCGCCACACCAGAATCACTTGGCCCCTCCCAAAAGCAGTAGGCATAACCCAATTGAACTCCCAGGTAACTAAAGAGCCAAAAATAAACGATCAGAGGTGAATGTGAAGTACGTGTACCATGGGGTCAGCGTGTTGTACAGTGGGGTCAGAGTGTAAGTGCACACACGAACGAACACGACAGGTTGGAACCAACATGTCGTGTTCGTTCGTGTGTGCACTTACACGCTGACACCATTGTAATTCATGTATAAAAAAAATGTAAATATTTTTCTACATTTTTTCTCATTTCGCATCAAAAGTGTATGTTGTTACCACTCAGTTGAACCGTCTCAGCGAGACGGTTCAACTGAGTGGTAACAACATACACTTTGGGTGGGTAGCGAACCAACCTGTCGTGTTCGTTCGTGTTTGCACTTACAAAATCTCCGGGTATCATATTAGTTAGGTTCTCTTGTACAGTGCAACCGAACAACCTTGCGACGTCGATGTGTTAAATTATGACCGATGTCACTGTCAAATATCACTGATGTTGATCAGTGTTCATGATTGCAATGCACACAGGTATGTGTTTCAGTGATCTTACATCGAGATTACACTGTACATTAGTTTGAACTTGTCCAATATGCATACTAATTAAGGAGCCATTATATACCTGATCATCCTTTGATTCAAAGTTAATTTCTTCGTAAACGTGATGGAATAAAGGTATAACATACATGTGAATACTGCCTCGTTACTGTATCCCATACGGCACATGGAGTGGCCAGTCGGCCATCTTTGAGTGTTCCAGCGATCAGCCAGTTTTACCTATTCTGCCATTTAACAAAGAACTAAAACTGTGAAGTGGAACATATGATATAATGTAGCTAATCACATGTAGAAAAGCCAGGAGAACGGACTCTTATCAATTATATTACACCAAACTGTAAAATATGTCAGTTTTCTGGACAGGTTTGTGCCTGTGTTTTTAACAACATGAACCACCATTATAGATAGCCTCATACACAGAAAATCGCGTAGTGTATCACACAACACATACCATATATACCCACTACTGTACTCTGTTTAATATATAAATACAGTGACACGTAAGCAGTTACCTGGGTGTATTGCTCCAGGGGCCCGTTTCACTAAACTTCGTACGACTAAAATGTTCGTAAGTGCAAACTTATGATAGTATTAACTTACACATTAACAATGTTTTCTTGTAAACAATTATTGGCTTTACATTATGCTCAATAAATGTAAATCCATCAATTGAAATTTACAGACGATCCTAAATTTGCGCTTACGAACATTTTAGTCGTACATGTGTACGAAGTTTAGTGAAACGGGCCCTTGGTGTCTACTCATCTACTATGCGAGTAAATATGGCTTTACCTATTGGCAATGTGTACACTAAAATAGGCTGTGCATCAGATTGATGGGAGAAATTCTCAGATATCTCGTCTTTTGTATAATTTGCTGGCATAATATTTATAGCTTGCCGTTGTCATGTCTGTTTATTATGTATTACACCAACTTTTGTTTTATTTACTGTCATATTATTTGCTGTATGTGTCAAACGCACGAAATGGTGAAATTGTACGATGGCGTGTACATACAAAGATGGTATACAGTAACAAGCCAATATTCACACATGTTATATTTATACATTACATCACTCTAATGAAGCAATTATCATTGATGTCAAGTGTATCTATTTATCACCAATACCTGAGCCATTAGAAAGCGTGAAACGACGTCTGCTGTCATTTCCTTTCTCAATTAAACCATGGTTTGGCAGCACTTTAGAATCAATTCCGTTGGAAATAATTCAAAATTGTGGCGATTAAATGTTGTTTTCGAAAGAATGCAAATTAAAACAACAACAGCAGACCACACAATGATTATAAGATGCTGCCAATGGGGTTTCGTAGCCAGATATTTCCCTTTCAATTTGATCCAGATCATCCTACATATCTGCTCAATCTGTCTATTTGTCAAATTCATATGTTCACACTTATTATTAATGTTATTGCAATCAGTGTCGACTCAGATCAGACCGCACTGACGTGCAGTCTGATCTGGGTCTACTCTGTTCGCAAAACTGTTTTTGTGCTTTTTCAGTAAGAAATAAACGCTGAAATACAGCATAGGACCGGATCTCTATAACTAGATTTGCAAAGGGAAATAACTAGCGACGATTGCTCATTGCAAACAATGTTTTTTTAAGAAATGGAATAATTGATAAAAATAACCGCAGACGACAATATGTCATTCAGCACAGCCAGGCGTAACGCAGTTTTCAAGTCCAGCGACCATGTGCCGTATTCCAACTGACTGTCCACCATGTCAGGAGGCCATTAACTAGAAATTCATGTGCACGTAATCAATTACGGTCTCCGTATTGATCAGTTTGTCTAATGATTTTCCCCATCCGCGGCTTGTAGGATTGACGTGGATTAAACCTGCACTCCCGCGTATTAGGCCAAACAAATGTTACTATTACAAGGTGCATGATCACGTGCTTGCAACAACAACAACAATGGCTGAAAGTGTTGAAAGCGCGCCCACTCCAAAGTAAGTATTATTTGATATTTTCCTTAATAGGAAACGGATTTTGATGAAATATGGCGCAGCAAGCGGGTCTTCAGGAGCTGCATTCGGTGGTCCCGGGAGTGCGGCATAAACTTATGTCGTTTTTTTCGAAGAATCGATTTCCGTGTCAGTATGTATTTGTATTACCCAACTCACCATACAAGTTGATAATAAATAGTTTTGACTAAGTACCTCATAAATTTCAACGTAGATCGGTCTGTCGACGCGCCTCACGCCAACTTTACGTTCATTGTGTCACATACAATGTTACAGGTTGAGTAATAAAACAGTTATTTCGTGGTAGTTCTGTTAACAGTCAAAACATATTGCCCCTCGGTGCTGTGGACGATCCGATGCACTATTGCCCTCGGCCTTCGGCCTCAGGGCAATAGTGCCTCGAGTCGTCCACAGCACCGAGGGGCAATATTTTTGTCTGTTTCCCAAATGACCATGAAATAACTGTATATTATGGAAAATAAACAAGTACATTATTGCTTTAACTATAATGTAATAATTTTACGCTGGTGCGGTGTCCGGTTTCGAGAGGTTTCATTGTACTACTGTAATAAAATTCCTGGTTTTCCCGCGGATGAAAAATAGTTCTTTCAAAATGAAATATCACGTCGACAGCTGGTTTTGTTTCGGCTTAAACATATGTTATGTGCATACAATTTATAATTATGCCATCAATAGTTGTGTACCAGTATACTCAGGCCCGTACGCAGAGGGGGTGCGACGGGTGCGTACGCACACCCCCTTAACCCATTCAACACCACATGCCTGTGGTATTGGCAAAAAGTGTAGATCCAGATGAGCCGGCTCGTGACGAGCCGTCTCATCAGGATCTGCACTTTTTGCAAGTAATTTCATAATTTTGAGAACAAAAACACCCCATGTTCATAAATGGACTGGTCTGAAAATCATTTTGTGATGATTGTATTGGGTTGCAAAATTAAAATATCAAAATCCATTCCAGTAACTTAGGGGTGAAAGGGTTTAATCTGCCGAGGTATCCGTGGATGTGCATAAAACAATGTTTAGCCCTTCGCACCGTCGATAACGCACCCCCCCCCCTAAATTAATTGCTGCGTACGGGCCTGGTATACAGAATTATATAAATAGGCTTGGATCAAAAGCAACCATACATACATCCTCTCACTTACGTGTGACGTTGTACCACATGCTACCGAAACCACGAGATAACACACAGAAATACATTTAGTACTGTTTTTAGCATAACATGGGATTGTATTCTTAAAGGTACATGCAAACTATGTAGGCACAAAATGTTCTTTATATCTGAGACATCATCTGAGACATTTTCTGACAAAATAAACATTTTGTTCACCATCACCCCACGTATTGATTGGCATTATTATACATTTTATATCAGACGTAAATTTCCACACTGATACCAGGGTGATAACCGTGTTTCCTTAAAATGTTAAAGGACATTACAATTTATTCTCTGTATTTATTTTTTGATGTGCAATGATCATACTTTATAATATGTCGCAAATATAATTTTTTCAGGTGACGCATTTAATTAGTATGACTAATTAAAACATATCATGCCTCATTTGAATATGAAAATAGCCTGCTACCACCGCGAGTCACTATCAGTAAATAAATATTACTACATTATTATATCTGTATAGCGGGCACTCGTGATTTTTAGAACTGGTGGAATAGTGACACAATTATTTAATTCCTATGAACATGATAAAGAACAGCTTTCGCAAGTGGGCAAGTACCTTTAAGTTATGTTGAAGGTTTTGGTAATGTATTGATTTCTGGAACGAAATGAAGATAGATAAATATGCCGAAGTGAAATAAATAAATATGTACAAATGTACATGCACTTGTACAAAGAATACTCTTTAAACCAAACAAATGCGATTGCGTGTCGAAAAGGCCCTGTGCCCCGTTTCACTAAACTTCGTACGACTAAAATGTTCGTAAGTGCAAAACGGTAACACTGTTTTCTTGTAAACAATTATTGGATTTACATTAAAAATGTAGATCCATCTATTGGAATTTCCAGACGATCTTAAATGTGCACTTCGAACATTTTAGTCGTGCGAAGTTTTATGAAACGGCCCCCTGGTCCAAAGCGGACCCAAGTAGAAACGGCCCCGTTTTTATCAAACTGGCAACCGCGTTGTTACAATCACAGGTGCTGCACTCCACACTTGCGTACAATTCTCAACGTCGAACAAATGCACCGGATTCCTGACGAGAATCAACTCAGTCCTATTTAGACATATCGCATTAACGCATTTTCGTCTAGTAACCGGCGCAAATTTCTTGCGCCGGTTAATAGACAAAAATATGTTTATGCAGTATTTTCTGCACGTAGCTGGATAGGAATCCGTCAGGAATTCGGCACATAGTATTCCGACGTGAAACATTTTACGCTAGCACAAAGTTCAGCACTAATGAGATTGACCTAAGTAGCCCAGTTAATACGACTGTTTTAAAGGTACAAACCCAGTCAGTAGGCACAAACTGTTCCTTATAAGAGTTAAATAAGTGTACAATTGTGTCACTATTCCACCGGTTCTAAACATTACTAGTGTCTGCTATACATATATAATCATTTAGTAATGTTTATTGTACTGATAGTGACGCGCGGTGGTATCAGGCTATTTTCATATGCAAATGAAGCATGATATTTTTTAATTAATTATACTAATTAAATGCGTCACCTGAAAAATAATATTTTCGACATATTATAAAGTATGATCATTGCACATCAAATAGTAATGTCCGTTAACATTTTAAGGAAACACGGTTATCGCCCCTGATATCAGTGTGTACATTTACGTCCTATATATAATGTATAATAATGCCAATAAATACGTGGGGTAATGGTGAATGCATGTTTATTTTGCCAGAAAATGTCTCGGATGATGTATCTGATATAACGAACATGTTGTGTCTACTGAGTGGGCATATACCTTTAAATATGGCATAAATATACGCATAGTACTTCGAAAACATAAACTTTCACTAAACGTCGTACGACTAAAATGTTCGTAAGTGCAAACTTATGATAGTCTGTAAATTTCACAATAACAATGTGTTCTTGTAAACAGGTATTGAATTTAATTTACATTTATTGAGCATAGGCTGCATATGCAGCCTATGCTCAATAAATGTAAATCCATCAATTGACATTTACAGTCTATTCTAAATCTGCACTTACGACAGACAATATTTATTTTGTATTAATTAATGAACTGTACTACGTAGCCACGCAGGGGACATGGATTTGTTTTTATTAATTCGTAATAAACATAATTATACGTCCCTGCGGGCTCCGTACTATACCACATACAGAAATAAGCTTACGGCTAGTCTACTCTCTGTTTCACGAAAGCTGCCCAAATTTTACGGCTATATAAACAATTCAAAAACAAGATTTCTTTTGATAATATTAAATTAAAGGAAAAATTAAGAATGAGCCTTCTTTTTATTTCGTGAAATTTTGTCAAATATTGATTTATTTCGAAAAAACAATTTCCCCATGTTAAATCCCCATAGACATCTTCACAGAGTGAAGATGTCTATGTGGGTTTAACATGGGGACATTTTTCGAATTTCAGAAATACTGGATCGATTTTCAAAATTTATCTAAGTTAGATTATTTCCAAGCTATCTAGCCAGTTTTTTAAGTCACTTTCCATTTTTTTTCGTTTTCTGACTCCTCCCACAGCTCCTCCACCACATTTTCCCCATGTTAAATTCCCATAGACAAATCAATTTTTCGTATTTTTTCAATATTTGACCGAATTTCACGAAATAAAAAGAAGGCATTGTTTATATGTCCGTAAAATTTGGGCAGGTTTCGTGAAACAAACAGTAGGTTCACATACACTGTACTGATCACCCAGCATGTTTTCTACAGCTGTCTCATTTATAAAGTTATTACATTAGACTAGGTGTCTTATTAGTTTTAATACGCTGTGTTATTACACTGCAAACATCCCATCTTATGCATTCACCCGTTAACCCCTAAGTAGCTGGAATGGATATGTTAATTTCCGGACCAATCCAATCGTCACACAAGAATTCCGCGGAATCAAATGTCTCGCCTTGTTCCGCATTGACCTTGAACCTGGGGTCCGATAAAAAAAAATTAATAGTCGTATATCCATCTACATATCATAGTAAAGGTATGTATAAAGTTTGATGACTGTAGCTGATAAGGTGTTGAAGTAATGACCGTAACACGAACACTTAACATTGAATGATGACGCCGCCGCCGCCGACGCCGCCGCACGACGCCGCCGCTGACGCCGCCCACTCCGGAAAAGCAAAACCTATGTCTCGCTTTCCACTTTCGCGGGCGAGATAAAAATGATTTTCAGACTAGTCCATTTATGAAAAGGGGGTGTTTTTGTTCTAAAAAAATGTGAAACTTACTTTAAAAAAAGTGCAGATCCTGATGAGACGGCTCGTCACGAGCCGGCTCATCTGGATCTACACGTTTTGCCAGCATCACTATACAGGCGTGTGGTGTTGGACGGGTTGATATACAATCAGTAATTCGATCAGTGTATGTAGTTAGAACACTTGTCACATGGTGGTTAACATTACCGGACAGGAACGTACGGAGCCCCGCAGGGGACGTAGGTTTCTATTTTAGCAATTCGTTCCCACGAATTAACAATTCGATCCCACGATATAGAAATTCGTTCTCACGATCTAACAATTCGTTCCCTCGAATTAACAATTATTTTCCACGATATAACAATTCGTTAATCGAGTGAAATAATTGTTAAATTGAGGGAACGAATTGTAATTTCGTGGGAACGAATCGTTATTTAGTTGGAACGAATTGTTATATCGTGGGAACGAATTGTTAATTCGAGGGAACGAATTGTTAAATTGAAGGAACGAATTTTGAATTCGAGGAACGAAATATTAATTTGAGGGAACGAATTGTTATTTCGTGGGAATGAATTAAGGTAGTAGGTCATAGATTAGATACACTCAGCTTCAATGATAATTGCTTCATAAGAGTGATGTGATATATTGTGCTGTCTTCCCGTCTGAGGGGCATTTACAGTCAGTATAACCATTAAGTTCCATTGAGTCAAAGTTTCGTTTATTCAACAATCAGACTGCGGATGTGAAACGAAATGGAACAATGATGCGTGGAACCATAAGTGAAGTGTAGTGATGTGATGTGATAAAAAGCTGAAATGAAAAGAAAGAGAAATAACAATCGAAAATAAAACATATAGATTCAACAGTGTATATCCGCAATACATATATATGAATGGCAATTCCCCAGTATGAATACGCCTGTGCGATGTCACAATCCTTTCTTGAAAATGATTATATTCACACACATTGAATGGGAAACATTACACGTTTACGTATAATATGACGGATACGACAATCATAGCAATAGAATGCACTATTCGTATGCATTACAAGTGGAAGGTCGTTTCCCTGTATGTATACGCAAATATGATGCCGGACAATACAAAATGTACAATACAGTCACGAATAATTACAAATCTGATACCATCAGATCACTTGAGCACAAGTATATGCCGTATATGCACATATTCAAACACTTCACGCATGTCTATGAGCTCACAGGAGCCAAAATGTAGATGGCTATAAAACTAATACGACCACTGACAAGGGAGATAATCATGTTGTGCAGTACAACTTGTACGCATATTGACAGGTGTTAAACACAGATGATTCTAGCTTGTCTTGGATGGTCAATTATTGTTTGTATATACATGATACACCTTTCTAAACAATGTACAAAACAATGCAAATGCGCCCGGGTGTAATAATGATAGTACTTAGAAAGGTATAAAACTCCCATTCGCCACCATCCCACGCGATGTCGGTTGACATCTAGAACTCGCCTATACAACGCATTACAGCGTGTCGAAACCGCTGCTCGAGGTGGGTTTTCGGCATAGATTGTACAGTTGTTAATACATTAGGCGTAGTACAAAAAAAGAAGGTTTGTTTCCTGTTACCTGACCGACCGTCTAGTTTTACCGCCGACTGTAATTTTTTTTATTTTTTGTTTGTTTTACCTGTCCCGTATCCAACATGGCCGGCGAGAGCAACAGTTTGATTGCTCTGCGATGTTTTTGTTGCAAGGTCAACGAGATTCGGGTGGTAGACCATGGCTCGTCGATAAATGGCATTTACCACATGGTCCACACCAAATCTACGCCATTTAAGGCCACTTGCTCTGTAAGTATTGGCGATTTACAGCGTTAGAATTGTGTATCATGTGTTTTCGCGGCATGACATTTTTGAAGGGAAAATAAGTTATTTACTAATATGACATGAATTTTAAAAAGAAGAGCTGTTACAGTTGTGTAATTGTTTACTTTAGTGTGTCTAACAATTGATTCTAGATACACTATGACTTTTGACTATTTTTCCTGTCAAATATTAATGCTTCAATATTGGACTATTCCAGTAAACATACATACATACCCAAGACACGCTAGAATCACCTGTGGTATTAATGGGTAAACTAATGTCGCCAAAACATTGCACAATGTGACATAATGTTAAATAATTATAATATTACACTGTGGGGCTGCTTTTTCTTTGTTCTAAATTGATGTATTGTGTCCCAGATAGACACACTAATGGACGACCCGGCATTTCAATTCTTATGCGATGTTCTGTTACCCCCCCCCCCCCCCCACCCCCATCACTGCTGCACTATTTAATTTGTGAAATAGCGTCAATATATAACGAATAGTGTAAGTTGAGTGGCGGTGTATCTACCTATTATATTTGAATGTTGCATATGTAATACTATAATATACTGGCATTAGCATGCGAACATATGAAAGAGAGCAATATATGAACCACAAGGGCAACATTCTGAGCGTACATCGGTAATCGCAGAGTCTTCAAAAGACACAGAGGTACACGCAGCTGTGTACGGTTCCCCTAATTCCTAATTGACAAAAAATAACACAAAAGACACAAACCGACAACCCAAATAAATATATATGAGAATGCGACGAATGCGCCAAATAATACAAACGTCAACAAAGTCCTAACAAACAAACGCCTCATCCAAGTATAAATGACAGACGATAATAAGTTGCTGGAGGTCAATCGATGAGTCCAAATATAGGTAGACCACGTGTATTATCATATCCTAGCCTCGTGTTCGTGCATAATAGCTACATGATAAAGTGCATATGCATGCATGTCAATATAATAATGTATCTTGGTGCGCAAACTAGACATGTAGTGTTGCTCAGTGATAATGAAGCGGGAGAATATCCGTTTGCAGAACTTTTATTCATTTTATTTGGTCGAGAGTTCGAACCTCACAAACTCATTACTTTTGCCGATATAATTCTGTTCTTTTTATGACTTATTGCTGGAGAAGGGAATAAGTGAAACGGCTATGTGACATGATCGGCGAGAACATACTCTTCAAGTATACAGATATGAAATGTGCATTCGGTTATTAGCTTTCTTCAAAGTGAGACCAACGTTCTACATGTAATCTCATGCTTTGTTAAATGAATGCAATTTGTATGAGCAACACGTACGCAAAAAATAAAAAATAAATATAATAAAATATAAAGAAATCAAAATATATGTGTATATACATGTATGTATGCAAAACTAAGATTCGAACTCACTACCTACGGCATTGATATCCGCCACTCTAACCCCTCGACTACATAAGACTTGATGAGTAATCTCAAAATCAATATTGAAAAGGAATACTGACATGGGTATATGTACCTGTCTCACCTATTATGTGGTTTGTTTATGACCGGATTGTTTGTAAACAAGTAGCAAGTTATCGTCTGCGGACTATACTGGATACAATGTTATATATTAACTCTGTGTATACCTTTGCATAATTATACATTGTCACTAAAACTTACAGGTCCGCGTCATCACGTATGTTGTAACCCTCAATAGTGTCAATGGTGCGGTACATGATAGTCTGTTTCCCTTACATGAACAATTTGGTTTCCCTTTGCAAGAACAATTGCAGCCACACTTCACCAGCTCCAGCATTGCCAATGGAGCCGGTTTATTTAGACATTTAACCGGCACCAGTTTCCCATTGGCGTCCAGTTCTCAACCATTATCATCAAGACGCGGTAGGCGTGGTTTTGGTTCTCGGTACGTTTTGTCTCTCATGGAGATGAAGTTGGCTCTCTGTATATGTGGTTTGAGAGTTCGTGGAGTAGGCGGGAGCTTTTAAGGTTGTTGGTTCTGAATAATTCCCATCGTAAGGCATGTACACTCTTGCATATGCTATTGGGCGAATAAACCATGCATACGAATCTCTCTAGACTTGTTATACCAATATCGTCAGGTGCCAATCCATTTCCAAGCCCCTGTAAGGCACCAACTACGTCATCTTCAGGTTTGAGGGAAAGATATTTAACACTCCAACTTTTCTTCGATATATTAAAAAACTTGCAGCCCCAGTCTGCGCCTATAAAATTGTGCAGACCAACCAAGCATTTTGTCTTTTCCGGCCCTAGTTCAGAGTACCTTTCGTTGACATCGATTGTTTGGAATGATTTTCCTCTTCCAGTTAAAAGTTCAGATGACCAGGGATATTTTCAGTTGCTACCATATTCATCAACAGATGGAACACATCCGTGTCAGGGGACCATACATAAATGTCCCGAACTGACTGACTTTGTAAAGAGGCATCGAGAGCGTGAAGTGGAATCTGTCTATCTGTCTCTTCATGGGAATGGGCCGCCAAACCTGGGTTAATAAGATGTGGCTTTTTCGTGTGAGCAGATGTTCCAAACACAACAACAATGCCCTGAACACTATTCGCAAAGCGTTTAATCAGTCGTTGTCCAATGTATTCAGTTAACTGGGATTTTGTTTCGCTGTGTGACAAGATAAGTTTTATAAGACACATTGCGTATGTTCATGCAATCATGTATTATGAATTTCCCTGGCCGTGTCTTACCCGCACGCTTGACTTTCAGTGAGCCACTAGTGTATCTGTCAAATATTACTCTTCCTTCGGAATAACCGGTCATCAGTTTCGATATGCGTTGCAAAAACGCATCCCCAAAATCTGATATTGTGTCCATTCCAGGTACTTTTGTTATGGATTGAACGACGGCCTGTGCATCTAATATTATCACATTCTCTCCGGCATCAGTGGGCACACACATATCGTTGTCCTTGTCAGTATTGTTATCGAGAGTGGCATCGGAAGTTGTACTACACATTGCAATATCCTCGCCTGTCTGAACTGGATTTTCTACTGTTCCAATTGTAGGTTCTCCTAACTCGGCAACAGTAGTATTCTCATTAGATGCAGCTGAAGTTTTTGTACCAGCCTCTGTAGCTTGTCCGAACTTTTCTATTTCCTTCATAAGTGAGACTTTTTCCGATGGTAGCAGCAATGTTCCGTCAGTAGCAAAGAGAGATCGTGGTGTTATAGCCATCTCATAATTTCCGATTGTTTCCCCCAGCTTCGACATCATGTCTGGGCGTGCCTGTTGAACGACTAAAACCGCGCAAGTAATTGACGATCTTCACGAAGCTTCACTACTTTGTTGCCGATTGCTACATTTGATTTTGTCAAACATGTGCTGTGTGTTTTCAGCTTCAATTTTTCAATTCTATCCCAAACAGATAGCGCAGATGCCGTTCTCAATCGCGTTTCTACCAACTATTAATACCGTTCAGTTCCCTTCTCATCTCTGTTAAGAATGTCGTAAAGGCATGTAAATGTCTGGTAAAGGCATCATAGAAACTATGTTTGCCAGTGGCAGCTTGTTTTCGAATGGATTTCCATCGCAGTGGCTTTCTCGAGACATATTTTAATTGTTGCTGCATTTCTTACAGCTCGTGTGCCAAATGTCCCAGACAATTGATAATGTTCTTCAGGGCGTGATCTGCTACCGGATGAATACAATGACTGAAACTCACCGACGATGCGTGTCATTTCGGGAGCTGTGAGTAGGAATCGATTGAGCGTTGGTTCACTTTGAGTTATACCAGTAATACCTCGACCTGCTCTAGAGTCTGATCCACAAACCGATTGGTAAATGGTATACCAGTTTTCTTCGAGTGCTTTCCATGTTTCAGGGCATTCGGTCTTGAGCTCGTTCATCTGGGCAATGTGTACTGGAATCAAGCGTGCGTAGTTGTATAAATCATGCGCGAATCAGTATTTTACTTGCTCATCGAGGGCTGACAAATATTCGTTCCAATTGCCCTGCCTACATGCGCGGATCAGGTGAAGAAGGCACTCGACCTGGTGTAAATAGTTCATGATTCTCCACTAGCCTCGTCTGTCGTGTCTTTGTCAAGTATATCTGCGTAGTTGGCGCAAATGTCGTTGAAACATTTGTTACAGTGTGGGCTCGCACAACCCATCTTTTTTTGCTATTTTACACTGGTTCACATCAGTCGTCTTCAAACGGTAAGTTTTGTCACGTATACAAAGTGTGTGCAAAAATTGTAAGCGATATTAACATAGTGGGTGGGGTATTTTCGCGGGCCGTAAGCGATTAAAAATGAAAAATGAAACTGCCAACTAAGAAATTTCGTATGCGTTCGTTAAGAATACCATGTTAAAGTTTACATAATTGCTACACACAACATGTACATATACATTTACAAAACACCAACAATATTCATACTGGCAAATAGGTGGGTGGGGTATTTTCGCGTCGGTATACAGAAAAAAAAATAACACATCATTGGAATATTAATTAATTGATTTTAAATCATCCGACGATAACATCACACTCAAAATATCAGTTTCATCATGTAAGTAAAGCTGATGCGAACGCGAACCCGTGTGTAACAGTAAACAAGTGGGTGGGGTATTTTCGTCGGAATGTAAAAAGTTAAAAAATAAAAAGTAAAATTGCCACCACGTTTTATCTGCTTAATAAATCCCTCAACAACACTTTTAGCAAAGAAAATCAATTTCGGCAGACATATCGCACGGGAGCCTGTATCCTACCGTCCAGTACTATACTAATTCCCCATTTCATGCGTTTGACACATACAGCAAATAATATGACAGTAAATAAAATAAAATTTGGTGCAATACATAATAGACATAAATGACAACGGCAAGCTATAACTATTATGCCAGCAAACTATACAAAAGACGAGTTATCTGAACATTTCTCCCATCAATTTCAAAATAAAGTTTGATGTGTAAACTTTGGAATCAGTTTGTTTGTTTGTTTGTTTATTGGTGTTTAACGGCCTATCAACAGCTAAGGTCATGTAAGGCCGTGCAAACGGGTTCGATCCCGTTTTAACCTGCTGCATTGGGGGGAAAATTCCAAAATCAGAACTGAATATTTACATCGAGAAACAATATATTCAGCCTTGAAATTAGAATAACCTGACCTGGTGGCAGGTCCATACCACACCAAAGTCACTTGGCCCCTTCCCCTAAAATAGGATTACAAATAATCGTATTTTTTTTAAATCAGATGCACAGCCTGTGTTAGTGTACACGTTACACATAGTCAAAGCCATATTTACTCGCATAGTATTTGAGCAGACACAAGGCACAATGCACTCAGGTAACTGCTTACATGTCACTGAATTTGGTAGCTAATAATAGAGTACAGTAGTGGTTATATATGGTATGTGTTGTGTGGTTGACCAGGTAATAGTGATACACTGTGCGATTTTCTGTGTATGAGGCTATCTATAATGGTGGTTCATGTTGTTAAAAACACAGGCACAAATCTGTCCAGAAAACAGACATATTTTACAGTGTGGTGTAATATAATTGATAGGAGTCCGTTCTCCTGGATTTTCTACATGTGATTAGCTACTTTATATCATATGTTCTACTTCACATTTTAATTTCTTTGTCAAACGGCAGAACAGGTGAAACTGGCTGATGGCTGGAACACACAAAGATGGCCGGCCGACTTGGCCACTCCATGTGCCGTATAGGATACAGTAACGAGGCAGTATTCACATATATGTTATACATATAATCTATCACATTTACGAAGCAATTACCTTTGAATTAAACGATGATCATGTATAGAACGAATCATTAATACAAAAAATCCGTGTCCTCTGCGGGCCTCGGTAAACACGTTTCACCCGTTATTAAACGAGGAAGTGTTGTATTGGACAAACATATCTCGATAGTGTGTACAAGTCAGTTCATATTTCAGATGTAAGGAGCCCCGCAGTGGACATGGAATTTTGTTATTAATTCGTTCCGACGAAATAATAATTCGTTCTCTGAATTTAACAATTCGTTCCCTCGAATTAACAGTTCGTCCCCACGATATAACAATTCGTTCCCTCGAATTAACAATTCGTTCCCACCAAATGACAATTCGTTCCTAAATTTAACAATTCGTTCCCTCGAATTAACAATTCGTCCCCACGATATAACAATTCGTTCCCACGATATGACAATTCGTGGGAACGAATTGTTATTTCGTAGGAACGAATTAATAAAACAAAGAATTCTCCGTCCCCTGCGTGGCTCCGTACAGATGCCAATGACTCATGACACACTCCTCATAATCGTATGGTTCTAAAATTCACAAACTATTTGTTAACACATGGACATTGAACAATAATTCCAGCACAAAAATATTTACATAATTCCCTAACATTTGATTGGTCCGTAGCAAGTCTCTGTCCAAAATTTATATCCCAGTAAACTCCCATGCCGAACTACTTTTCGTAACCGTCAGGCGTAGTTAAAATAATTCTTAAGAAAACGGAAAATAAACACATTTTCTTCATGAATTTATTTAAAATGCTGGAATTATAAGGAATGAATGGCCTTTTTGTGGAATTTATCGGGGTATAAACTTGGAAAAGTCGCGGGAATACTGGACGAGGCCTTCCGGCCTTCGTCCAGTATTCCCGCGACTTTTCCAAGTTTATACCCCGATAAATTCCACAAAAGGCCATTCATTCCTATAATAGTATGCAAATAGTTTGCATAGGGTTGGTCAACAGGGCTAAACTAACATGAAATCCATTAGTGAAATTATAATAATTGTTATTTTTACCTTTAGTACTGTGCATGTAGATCCAAACAGCCAAATACGGAATTATGCGTATCTGACACATTCGGGGTTATTGACATTGCAAACAATACATATAAGTATTATACAGACCAGTACATGCATGTTCATCCATAACTCTGCTCAGAATCTACAGTGTTGGTAGATCATTTAAAAGACTCACCTATAAAACACTGATATATATTAATGCAAAATTCCAATAATACCAGCCTGTGCAATTGTGGTAGGTGATCCGAACCGACAATTATCACACGTATGTCCGGTTTTGTCAGATCGATGCATCTTGATACATATGAGGGTCGTACGGAGCCCCGCAGGGGACGTAGACAATTTTTTTATTAATTCGTTCCCACGAATTAACAATTCGTTCCCACAAGTTAACAATTCGTTCAATCAATTTAATAATTCGTTCCCACGAAATAACAATTCGTTCCAACGGGAACGAATTGTCAATTCGTGGGAATGAATTGTTATATCGTGGGAACGAATTGTTATATCGTGGGAACGAATTGTTAATTCGAGGGAAGGAATTGTTAAATTGTGGGAACGAATTGTTATTTCGTGGGAATGAATTAATGAGAAAAAAATCCATGTCCCCAGTGGGGCTCGGTAGGGTCGTACCAAATGTTACACGAAACGGGGAGGTAAAACTTGTGCCTGGCAGTACACATAATTAGTATGTACTTGCGGACACGTAACACTTCACGTATTCCCGTATTGTCCACGGATGATACAGCAGTATTTGAACAGTTACGTGTCTGGAACTAATTAATGTGCTATCTTATTTTATTAGTTTCAGTAACTTTTGAATTGGCCCTCGTTCAGAATAGAACAATCACCGGATGCCGGATATTTGGGATATTTGATACGACCTAATTGTGTACAGCGTTAATTGTGATTGTTCCTGGTGAAAGTTGGCTTATGGCATACTAACGAACGTGCTACACGTCTAGACCCAGATCAGCCTGCGCATTCGCGCAGTCTGATCTGGGTCTGCACGTTTTACCACTGTGTCAGTGAATCGCAAAGCTGTAAGTAAGGACGTGTTTCTAGCACATATGTTTTTATAAGGTCGCAGTCCTGAGTGTGCTTGCAGATCAGGAGTTAAACTGAGTATAAGTTCCACGAGTCCCATTTCTCAAATAACCGTACCACTTAAATCAGCGACCACAACACAGCGTACATATATTAGTTTAGAACGACAATATAGCGGGGGAGGAACCTGTTAGAATCATGCACTTCGTGACACCTTTTTCAAATTTGGCATGGTGTTAGGGCAGGCCATGAGGTTTTCAAAAATCACCGGCTACAAGTTGGCGCACACCTTTGGTGACCTGTAGCTGCGAAATTCAAAATGGCCGCCGACGGACACGATATGCACCATTTCTCGGCTTCTACTGATCGTATCTTCAAGTATAATACCACTTTTCTGATGTTTTTGAGTATGAGGAATTAATTTATCTAGTCTATTTTGGTTTTAATGTTAATTTAAGGGTCATAGAGCCAAAATTAGTGTAAATTACGTGAAATAAACCTGGTTTAAGTGTCATTTATCTTAATATGTTAATTCTATGAACATGAACATACAAATGAAAACAGAACACAGAACTGTCTTTAAATATAAGCAAAAGTAACATTATGGTATTCAAACCTAAACGATTGGGTATGCATGACGATATTGTGCTAATTATTAATATTGCACAAATTAAAAAGTATCATGTCTGAAATTTTGGAAATTGAATACAATTTAACACCGAAAAATGTGCTAAAAAATGTCGTACCTATTGTTAGATTAGGAATATCAAAAATACTATGCCATATAGGGCTAAGCATGACAAAACAGTTAGTCTTTTTGAAAATATCTCATATAATGCTCATACGTTACCTTTATTTGACGAACATAAATTAACGAAAAGTCTTGATACATGTATGATATTCCTTGAACTAGCAACATAATTATATGATAAAAGCCTACCAACACTACTTCTAAATTTGTTTCAATCAAATTACAACAATAATTCTCACAATGAAAGAAACAGTAATGCACAATTATACCACAGCATAATTAAAACAATAACTAAACAGAAACTGTAGAAAGGTTATTAGTATCAATGACATTGTCATCCTGACTCACGCTGACATCATAGCTATTCACTCAGTGTTGTTGCAGCAACCACCTTGACACTTGCACAGTGGTGTGCACCTCAATCCAGCTTTAAAACATTTACAATTCCCTTTGCAAGCTTTGACACAGGTGCAGTGAAGCATAATTGCGCAGGCAGCACTAGCATCTCCCAAATATGTCCAATACGGTACCCATGTCTTGGTGCGTCCATTCCATTCCCAACCATACTGTGCAAGATCTGGCAGACACAATTGTTTCTCCAAAGCTTGATGCCAAACGAAAGCTGACACAAGAATGGTTATTTTGACATGCTGGTACAAGGCTGCTTTCGTAGGTGGAATGCTCTCTAGAGATCTAAGAATGTGAGTGAACATAAGGCGTCGTGCTTCATTTACAGTAACACTGGAATTGTTCTTACTGTACATGAGCACTGTAAGTTGCTCAATGCACTGCATTTGGAGAGAATCATCTGTCAGCTCTTTTGGATTTTCGATTAAGGTGATCATCGTTTCAGTTACGTTTGGAAAGTTCATCCAAGCATTCCATCCTGTCTTCTTCCCAATGTCTAGCATGCTAGATGTTACGTTGCAACCTGTAAATGCATGGAAGAATGGTAGTGCCTTACACTTAGCAGGTCCAAGCTGCAAAGATACTTCATGAATGGGGATATCTGTGTACGCTTTTCCACTTCCGAATCCAACCTACAACTCTGTAAGCCCCAGAGTTGTGAATGTTGTGAAGAGGTGAACAGACAATACGATGACATCAGAATCAACTGTCCGGAGAAAAGCTTTCCTATGACCGTCCATGACAGCGTGACGGAGGTGCAGCATCATACGAGTGTCTGCCTCCTCATGGTCAGATGGAGTGATGTCAGATAGGTCGACTGCCTTGTTGGACAACACAATTTCCCCTTTTGTTGTCAATAGATAGAACACAGAAGTGGCGGTTGCATTTACAAAGATGAACTCTTCAAATTTCTTGATGAGAGAAAGAAATTTGAAGAGTTCATCTTTGTTCTCACTGACTTTTCAGGAATGCCTGCCAATCTTTCCCTTTCGGGATGGGGACCTTTTCCGAAACTCTTGTCCGTCGAGCAGCTGTCTCGCCAAGACGTTTCACGCGTGTTTGATTTTTTGGACTATCCCGAGGATAACGATCCCAGACTGCATCTATTCTAATGGTACACGTGTTCATCTGATTCTCCATGAACGGCAGAAGGTGCATTTCGGCATATTCGCCAAACACATTGGCTCGCTGTGGTTGAATGATATGAATTACAGCAGGCATGTCTAAGATGACTACTGAAGCTTGTTTGACTGTTGGATTCCTTCCACGTGCAGGTATACCAGGCAAACATCCAATAATTTGAGACTTAGTGCCAGCTCGCAGCTTGCCTTTATTGGATAATGATGGTGGATCTCTCGAATTTTCATGCATGAAAAACTCACCCATATTTTCATCAGGGCGTGCTTGAAGCGAAACGAACATTTGTGTGACGATTGCTGCAGAAGCTTTGCATGAAGCCAGTTTGTCTGCGCCTTTGTCTAAGTTCACTGTGGGTGGATGGAGGAAGGTATAGAT
Organism: Conchocele bisecta; assembly: GCA_029237695.1. Classification (NCBI taxonomy): domain Eukaryota; kingdom Metazoa; phylum Mollusca; class Bivalvia; order Lucinida; family Thyasiridae; genus Conchocele; species Conchocele bisecta. The sequence goes on along the minus strand of CM055273.1, from coordinate 56,810,431 downwards.
CTTTGCCTTGGAGATGACATCAGAGACTGGTGTGGTACAGTCCTCAATTCGCTCCTTTACAAATTTTGAATACATAGTTTTTCCGATTGTCGGCAACTCCTGAAGACACTTGCTGACCTCAGGGTCCATATATTCACCGGTGTCCAATGTCACCAGTTGATTGCCTGTTTCTCCATTAGGATTGATAATGATTTCCTGGTCCACAAGGTCAAGGAGAGATTTAAGTTGGTTGAGGAACCGTTGCTGCTCAAATACAGAGATTTCCGGGAGTTCAATGCTGTCTGATTGCGTTATATGGATGCTCGCATTTTCAAACTCCTCAATGACACGAAGAACTTCTGCCTTTGAGAGCTCAATAACCGCTTATCTTCAGTTTGTCCATAAAGACCTTTGGGGCCACTGTCTGCTTTAAGCATCTTAATGCTGTGCTCCTGGCTTTGGTCCAGACCCATAAGACTGAACTTCTTCTCACTCCGCTGGACCACGAAGTGGCCCTCCATGAAATTGGCATGGACTGCAGGATGTCGATGAGGTAGTTGAGCCATGTCCCTCAGAAATACGGGGACCCACCGAGAATAATTAGTGTGTCCTAAAGCGAAGAAGTACGGACATAAATCATCAATAGCGTCCAGTGTACCTGGCCAATTACCAATGCGCTGGTTGCAAACGAAACTGCAGCTTGTCAAAAGAAAGTCCCGGACAATTTTGCCCCAATAACATGCTGTTGGAGATGTCGAAAGAAGCCGTAGCTCCCACATATCAAGTGACTCATGGGGTCCATGTTGTTGACAGTATTCAACATTAATTTAACTTCTAGCTTCTAGCAAACAGTTTATATGACAAAATAATAGGGATGTTCCAAAATAAAGAGTGTCTGAATAAATAGGGTAAATATGGCACATTTTGAAACACCCAATAACATGTATATGACCTCTATATTTAAAATGACCTTAAAACCAGAAATAAACTTCAGAAATGAATTCTCCATCCTGAAAAACACCAGAAAAGTGGTATTATACTTGAACATACGATGAGTAGAAGCCGCGAAATAGTGCATTTCTTCTCCGTTGGCGGCCATTTTGAATTTTGCAGCTACAGGTCACCAGGGGTGACCGCCAACTTGTAGCCGGTGGTTTTTGAAAACCTCATGGCCTGCCCTAACAACATGCCAAATTTAAAAAAGGTGTCACGAAGTGTACGATTCTTGTGTCTATGACAGGTTCCTCCCCCGCTAGTATGTGACTCGTCATCACTAAGCTAATCCCCTCACTGGCAGCCTTGATAAAAGACATTTTTATTAACGCATTTGCATTACAAACAAGGTGAATATAAGTCCCCAATGACATTGACCGTGCGTCGTATGCAAAAAGAAACACCATCCCTAGACACACATCGTGGACAAATTATTATTATAGTTATTGAAAAATGAAAATTATTGCTAACGTACGCACGCACGTATGCACGTACATATTGAATATAAAGAACAATCCGATGTTCATTACATTGACCAGGTTCGACCGCATGGGCATATTTGTGACTACGACAGGAGAAATTGGACTTATTGGTTTTGTGACCAGTGTAGTTCCTGATCAAATAGTACCCTCATGTAACCTGATAACGATATATACTGCGTGTTCGAGGTGGAATGACGAACAGTACAGATCACGAAAGACTGTGCTGATGCAAAGGCTGATCTGGATCTACTCTGGTCGCAAAACCAATCAGACCCATTTCTCCAGCCACAACCACATTTTGTCCCTTTAATATCACAAATGATGTACAGATTAACATCCCATTATATGCCATCCCCGTGAAAATATACGAATGTTGCGAGCAGCGTATTCCCCAGATCAGCCTGCGCATCCGCGCAGTCTGATCTGGGGTTACGCTGCTCGCTATACTCTGACTGAATTGCACTTACTACATCAGTAAAGAAGATTAGATCCTACTGTAACTGCGGCAATGTGCATCATGATCAGCCTGAGGATCTACATTTATGAAAAACGATATAAGGTTCATTTTACTAGCCAAAAACCCATTAGTGAAGCTTAAAGTTAACCCCGCCTAAGTATTTGACGTCGCTACATAAGTGTTGTGTATGGCACATCCGTCTACTCAAGTGGCTGTGACTGGAGAAACGGGGCTTATGCTATTTTTGCGACCAGTGTATATCCAGATCAGCCTCTGCAGGATCTGCACTGTCCGTTATCCCATTAATGAAACACCTGTTATGCTTCTAAAAAGTCATATAGATCGTTATCAGGTTACAGGAGTATATTGTTACATCAGGAGCTACACTGGTCACAAATCCCATAAGCCATATTCTCCAATAACAGCCACGTATAGCAGTGATATCACCCTTGCTAAGTGAGCAAACATTCTCGTATCAGAACCAGGATCTACACTGTATACTGCCAGACGACTGCACAAACACGACTTAACCATCTTGAAATGCATCCCTAATATGGATCTACACATCTAAATTTCACCAAGTCATTGTAATTTGCGATCCAGTGATATAATCAAGGTTCATGATCACGTGGTTACAACAACAACAACGTCGCCCACTCCAAAGTAAGTATTATTTGATATTTTCCTTAATATGCAACGGATTTTGATAAAATATGGCGCAGCAAGCGCGTCTTCATGAGCTGTATTTGGTGGTCTAGGGAGTTTGGCACAGACTTATGTCGTTTTTGCGAAGAATCGGAGACACGGAAATCGATTCTTCGCAAAAACTACATAAGTTTTGGGCGAAAATAAAGAGACTACCAAATGCAACTTAACAAGACACGTTTGATGGGCCATATTTCATCAATATGCGTTACGTAATAAGGACAATATAACAGAATACGTACTTTGAATCGGTACTTCTTGTTGTTGTTAGCACCACGTGATCATACACCTTGATAATTACGGTCACATAGTTAAACGTGGCTGTGACATGAGCAATAGCGTGTATGGCTTCTGCGACCTGATCCGCACAGTCAGATATAGGTATGCACTGTTCGCTATTCGGTCAGTCACGGTGTAACACATCCGTGCTTTTGACAAACAGCAGTGAGTAATGATCGGGCTACCGCAGTGCGCTAGTAGATCAGGAGACAGACTACTGTCTGTTTCAAGAAAGCTGCCCAAATTGTACGGCTATATAAACAATTCAAAAACAATATTTGTTTCGATATTAAATGAAAGGAAAATTTAAGAATGAGTAGTATAGAGGGATTCAAAATGATACCACCTAACGGTGGTATCATTTCTCCACCCTCTATACTACTCCACCACCCCCCGAAAAATCAAAAATTGGTTAACGAGGAAATTGTCTCCCACCAACCACAAACATCCAAAATGTGTGTCATAAATACATCATGTTGTTTTCACGTCCAATTGAACAGATAAAACAATAGTCTTAAAAAGGATTTATTTTTGACACCAATTTATGAATTTATTCTAATAAGTTTCTGATTTAAATGTGCCCACGAGTGATAGTTTATATTCCAACACCCCATTTTTCTCCTCCAATATAGATAATTTATTTCGCAGATCAGCAACTAATTCTACCAGCTCTAGTCTACCACGTTCACCTGTAGCCACCTGACAGTGTAGTTGCTTATGTCTACAAAGAGTTTGGGCACTAATGAATTTACAAGGGCATCTGGGGCATTGAAATTGCGGGGGGACACAAGGAATTTTTCTCCTCCAATATAGCTAATTTATTTCTACGATGTCGAATTGTAGTCCAATTATATTTGTGTCATAAATACCTTATGTTTTTTTCACGTCCAATTGAACATATAAATTTAATAGGTTATAATAAAAATATTATAACAAAATGGATAATAAAATACACAACGAATTGGAATTGTATAATGACCTTGCTGAAGAATTTTACGCCGCTGTTTCTACAGTATTAAAACACGGTAAAATGACAATACTATGTGGTATCGAATACATGAAATATCAGCGTAATTTATTACGCTGCGATAAAAACGTTGAATTTACAATATTAAACCGGCAATTATGTCGCCGGTATAAGTCTCAAATTTATGTAATGAAGCGACTAAATAGGATCAATAGGATCGTAGAAACACTACCGAAATATTATCAAACTAATTTTATAAAAACAGTTTAAAATCAAAGATTCGTTTACGGATATGCGTTTCTACAATATCGCTTTTGAACGAAGAAATTGAAAAATTATTAGAAGAAATTGGAAATTGAATAGAAAAAAACAACTATTAGAGAAAATGGATAATACAATACAATTGGAATTGAAAGTTTTTAATAACTGTGTTGAAGAAATTTATGAAGAATACGGGGGTTATAATATATATATAAATTCTATAAAATGAGAACACTAGGCGATATCGAATACATGAAATACCAGCGTAATTTATTACGCTCCGATAAAAACGTTGCATTTACTAATTATACCGGCAATTATGTCAACTATACAATAGGCAAATACAAACATTAAGACGGATAATGCGTATCGGATATGAAATTAAGGTGTATTATATAAAATTGTTAAAACCCAACGATTCGTTTACGAATATACATTTCTACGATATCGCTTATAAAGATATTAATAATTTGTAAAAAAAAAATAACAAAGCCTCCACTCGTGCACAACACCCCAGCGACTGGGCAGATTTCTAGCCGGCACCCAGCCATGGGGTGTTGGGACCTTTCTTAAACCCACGCATCTGTTGGCTCACAGTCTGGTTTTACGGGTCGCCTTGAACCCCATTGCCAATTCTCTAATTAAGAGAAACCAGCGAAGTAAGGAGAGCCTATGTGTGAATTTGGTTTCCGAAATTGCAAAGCTCTTAGGCAGAAATCTGTTAGGCCGGCACCTTGAGCTACACAATTACATCTCCAAATACACACATATGGATAGACTGCTACCATTAAACAGACGAGACGGACGTCATACCGGATCAACAACATAGCACACACGAGATGAGACCAATTGTTGTAAGGTCAACAAACATATATATACTCATCAGTTTCCTATACAACATACAAATGGTGTGCATATTATAATTATTTATTAATACCTATTGGCGAAAGAAAACATGTGATGGTTCGTTATTTTGTTAATTTTATAATTAATTTTATATTTTTTTTTTAATAATTTAAAGCTGAACACCCCCTATTATTACATAGTAATTAATTTATGTTGTAACGACAATGTTTCAATTACACGGGTTATGAACCATGCGTAAATTGATAGCCAAGGTAAACAGAGCCGAGTGTATCAATTACACAGACGGTGTGTACAGTGTAATACTCGACTGAATTTGTAATTCTCAGTGAAAAACACATGTAAATTTGTTTACTGCATCAATATAATTTTGAAAAAATTAGGAAAATTATAAAATTAAGAAAAACATTTTTTTTTTTAAATTATTTTATAATGGTGCTGTAACATTTCCTCCGACTTTATTTCCAAGTTTTACCCTAAATTTATCCCAATCAGTACACTCAATTTTTGGCATGGTGGCGCGCGCCTTGATCCTTATATCATTTTTTAATTCTTCATATCTCCCCATTTCTTCCACCACGGATTCAAACTCTAAATTTGATATTTTCTTATCGGCCAACGCTTTGGACACCATAACGTCGATGCTATTTTTCTTAGACCTAGCGAGAACGGATATTCTATCATGTTTTCTACTTTTTTTCTCGAGTTTTCCACCCGCCGCCCTAATTACCATACAAAGTGTTCCAGATAAAACGGTAATTCCACTCAAAACCCCTGCAAGTGGAATCATTACAATTGTAGATAGCGTTGCAGCAGTTCCCGCCCCACACAACACAGAAACACATGCCATAACCGTACTAGATGCTTCAGCTATGTTTGCCGCGCGCTTATATTTTTTAGCGTGTCTTTTTCTATTTGCACATTCTCTAACTAAAATATCCTGCATAGCGACGATATTATTCAACCTAAAATCTGAACTTTTTTCGTTAATTGAATACAGTGTTGGTGGAGTGGTATTGAGAGTTGAATACAGTGTTGGTGGATCGGTATTGACAATTGGAAGCGGTGATTCGTTCATAGTTAAATTTATTTTAATATATTAGTATTTACACAATAAGTTCAATTAACAATGAGACAATAGTGGAAGAACTCTCTGAGTCACCGATTTTCGTAACAAAGTTAATAACACTACCTTGTGAAAGTCTAATTCGATCATCACCGGCAAACGAAACCACCGTCGAACTATCTCCAGAGATTTTAGTGACTCCAACCCCCCGTTCTTTCCCATCTACTACAATATTTATAGCGACCGCGCCCACAGGTTTACCATTAGCATTAACCGAGCAGACCGCCATTTGGACAACTTCACCTGCAGCTGTCATAGTGTATCCCCCATATTTATTACTCGCTTTGGCACCGAACGAATATTCATAGTGCCCCACAACCAATGGGCCCCGCTTCTCAGCCCAAACAGTTATGACACGTTTTGGCGTTTTCATTGTTCGCACTATTCCGGCAAGCGCATTGTTTGCGTTATATGCCTCAGTACGAACTCGATTTACTTTATCATCAACCGCAACAAGTGATTCATCAATGGCGCGGATAGATTCAACCACTCGGGTTCCTAATCCCGCAATCCCCGTCCGATCCTCTGAGCGCAACACCCTATAAGCCTCCGTAAGGGCCGCCTGGTGGTCTTCTCGGACTTTCTCAATAACCGTTCGGGTCTCTTCCCGAAATTCTGTTATTTTTTCTCCTAGTTCAGTAAGTGCTGCTTCTCCGTTGGGAGAGTCCTCTGAGCGCAACACCCTATAAGCCTCCGTAATGTCCGCCTGGTGGTCTTTTCGGGCTTTCTCAATACCCGTTCGGACTCTATCAAGATCCAACCGGGTCTCTTTTTTAAATTCGGTTATTTTTTCATATAGGTCAGTAAGTGCCGCTTCTCTGTTGTGAGAGTTCTCTGAGCGTAACGCCCCATAAGCCTCCGCAATGGCCTCTTTGTGGTCTTCACGGACCCCAGACCTGGTCTCTTTTATAAATTCGGCTATTTTTTCATCTAGTTCGGTAAGTGTCGATTCTTTACTGTGAGAGTTCTCTAAGCGCAACGCATCATAAGCCTCCGCAATGGCCTCTGCAAGGTTAGACTGGTGGTCTTCTCGGACTTTATCAATACCCGACGGGTCTCTTTTCGAAATTTGGTTATTTTTTTATCTAGTTCAGTAAGTGCCGCTTCTCTGATGAGAGAGTCCTCTGAGCGCAACACCTCATAAGCCTTCATAAGGTCCGCCTGGTGGTCTTCTCGTGCTTTCTCAATACCCGACGTGGCCTCATTTCGAAAATCGATTATTTTCCCGTCTAATTCAGCAAGTGTAGCTTCTTTGCTGAGAGAGTCTTCTAAGCGCAACGCATCATAAACCTCCGTAATTTCAGCCTTACGGTCTTCTCGGACTTTATCAATCCCCAACCGGGTCTCTTTTCTAAATTTGGTTATTATTTTTTTACCTAGTTCGTTTTAGTTCCGTATGCGTTTCTTCACGACTTTGTGTATTCACAGCCAGGGCATATTCTCTAAGTTGTGATAGTAGACTCTTGTGAATCTCGTCCGTGGCCCTCGATATAGTTCTATTGATCAAGGCCTTTGTTTTTTGGGTAGTTAAAAAGTCGCCCTCTGTCGGGATGAATCCCCCTTCTGCAGGTTCCAAATTATTTGAATTTGTCACACAATCGGAAGAACTACCTGGTCCGTATATACTCATAATGTTGATAATATATATTACGAACATGCGTTTAATTCTAATTTTTTCAAAATTATTAATTAATTTGAAATTTCTAGGACGACCGAAATCGGGTAATCGTTCTTCAACTCTCGCCCTTTATCATCAAGAATATAAATCTTCAACTCGTGGATGTGTCCCGATTCCAAAACTTTCATCTCTGGGTGTGGGAAGTCTAAGGTTACAGTCTCGCCATAGAAACAATCGCTGGCGGGCACAGTTTTCAGTAATGTGCTGGGGGAGGGGGAATCCGTCTATCGTGTTGTATGATGTGTTCACCCGATCAAGGTGCACCCTGAGAGTTTTCGTGAAGGCGAAGTTTACTGGGGTATCACCGTGGTGCTCGCCCACGGGGAAGACAAAGTTCAACGGGTCCAGTCGCCCTTCATCCTCGTTGTAATGGGGTTCATATTTAAATCCTAACATTGAGGCCAACCCCGGAGTGATCTCTATTTTTTTATCACTGCTGATGGTCATTGTTGCGAGCCCGGTAGCCTTCGATACTATGAGGTTGATTATACCGTCAAGCTCTGAGTTGACAAAACTCTTTGAGCTGTCTTATTCCCCACAGTCCGTGAGGCAGCCTTACACCGAATTGTTGTTCATCCTTCACATAGTAAAAACATTCGCCCTTCTCCACATTCTGCCATCCAACCGTGAAGGTGATTGATCTAAGACCTACACGGTGTTTTCCGCAGCAGTTGTCTATTAATTTTTGAAGTTCACAACTCCCTTTTTGAACATTAGTTATAGTAGCAAACATAATAATATCTTTCAATGGATACCAAAGCATTTAGCTTTAACTCTAATGTAAAGTACGCGGTCGGAGGTAAATACACACAAAAAGACGTTGTTAACCCCCTTGTACACCCAACCGTAACGGTTAGACCGGACAGTGGCTTTGCACCAACTTCCCTTAAACATCTTTGAACAATATTAGGCTGCCAAAAGATTACTACGATGGGAGGTGGTAAACGGGTGGAAACGCAAACACCGATGCAGAGTTTTGCAGAACCAATAAATAAATTTTGCTGTATGGTGCGCAACAGACGGTGTGGAGTTTCATATAAAGACCATCTGACATCCAAGAATGTCATGCTCCGAAGTGTCTACAACTTTCACAGTATTTTATACTATTAGGAGGATTCTCAAATGAACTAGGTATTTCTACTACCTCAAGACGGGACGCCTGGGATCCCATTTCCAACGCATACGACCGTTATGGCCTCTGAAAAAACTGTGTAATTTCGCAATTTAACGTTTCCAAAAGACGCGGACTGGAGACAGAAAGCATTTCCTACCAGCACGCCTCAGGGGACGTTCTCATTTCACGGCCAGTCCGGGGAATTGGACACAGACTGATTTTAGACACGATCACTCCGGTGACCACATCGTCAGTCGGAAACGCCGGGAATTTTGACCCCGCGACTATGACTCTTTTCGGGCCGGAAGTGTCTGGAGGTCGGCACTGTGGTGTGTTTTCTTGTAAAATGTTACCTCCGAAACTGGCTCACGTCGATTACATACAGCAGGCTGCTGAGGTTCAGAACGCGTGGGGGTACATTTAATGTTAGATACGGGTCTAGGGTTCAGCAGCAAGGCGGGGTTACTCGCGTCAACGACTCCATTCGCACGTACGTCTGGGCCATTCTCGGCGCACAGAAGCAAACTCGCAGTTTCTTTATATGGGCATGGGAACAGCGTTTGATGCACAAAACAATTCTTGGCACTTGTAGAGGACGCCATTCTTCAGCTAGGGTGGACCTGGAGAGGCGATCCAGAATTATCAAGACGTTTTGCAGAATGCCAGCACCCCAGTAGACTATGTATTTGGATAGGTTCTTTATATCGGCGGCCGAGCAATATGATACTACGAGACGACCCGGTTGACGGATTACAATAATCATTATCGTAATCGCCACCGCCAATCAAAAAATCGGCCACAAAACGGTAACGTGAACACGGATATCATCAAGCGCACCCCTCCCCAACATGATCGGGTTCAACAAAGTGGAACCGATTTCATAAAACACAAAATGGATTACACCTCCCCAATTCGTAAATCGAACCCAGTACCCCCAATTCGTAAATTGGATGCACCATCGAGTTCCATCAACAGACAATCGCGATTGGAGACACACAAATCATCAACAATGTTGAAATTGGAAGCACAACACACGAGGAGGAGAAATTGGGGCTCGTCATCGCCCTCGTGGCGATCGGATTATTTACGCTTTGGTTGTAGGAACTCTCTGACAGAGAATAATAGGAGTACGGCGATTGCCACGATTAAAGCCCAGGCCAGGTTTTTTTGGCTAGCCATCCGGCCGTTTTTGATAATATAGATAGCAAAGTAAGAAACGATACTTCCGATCAGTCCAGGTAGTGCGGCAGCCGCCTTTCCAGCTAATTTAGCTAGAAGATGGCGAGGGCTTTTAGTTGTTTTTTTATCCACTCCTTGGCTCCACCGGATGGAGCGGGTGCTGGTGCTGGTGCTGGTGCTGGAGCGGGTGGTGGCGCCGCACCACCAGTGAAAGGTTAGAACTATGGTCGATATAGTCATGCCAGTATAGCAAACGAGGATGCTTGCTATCGTGACGCCCTGCTCTCTGAACAGAGTGCGAAGACGCTCACGAGTGTCGTCTCCTCGTGCAGGGACCCTCGAGATTGATTCGCGGATCGACTTATTTGTGTGCGGAGAGCCTACGGTTTAGCCGAGGCGGCCTCCAAGCGAGCTTCTCTTTCATCCCGCAAAGAACCGCAGGAGTTTGTTGATCGCTCGGTAGATTCTCTATCGTCACCGGCTTCCTCCAGTTTTCTTTCTTCTAGCGCGATATGTTCATCCAGCGCCGTGAGTTTGGAGAGGTTAAGGACCAGTTCGCCCCGGACCGTTTGTTAGAGCCTTATCGAGTCCACGGAGTTCTCGAAGAAGGTAACGGTGGGTCATCGTTGAGTATTTTTCCAATTGTGATTGGACGCTGAAACGTGGTCTCCATAGTGTTAATAAACGTCGGTGGTCTATTTGAGGGACCTCGCTGAGGCTCGACCGTTTCTATCGCGGGTGGCCTCGTCTTCGCTATAGTTTCGTCGGTTAGACTTTAGGGCCTCTACAGCGCGGGCCGGTATAATTGTTTTACCCCTCTTCCAATCCTGTGAATCCTAGATCGTCCCTTATGAGTTGGCCACCGCCCCGGTTTCCTGCATGGTGTTTTAGTGATAGTGGTTTTCCGGTCCTCCCGTTAACTAATTGGACAGTTAGTGCTGCTCTTAGTCGCAATTTACCGCTCATAAATTTGAACTTGGAGTAGTCGCGACCGACAGAGGGGACCAGACCTTTTTGCTGCTGCCAAATTGTTGTAGTAGGTGTTTACAGCTCCCTCAAGTAATTCCTGACTTTGACTAGTGGTTAGCGTCACCCAATTGTGATTGGATTGGAACTGGAGTTTCTATGGTGGGTGTCGTGAGGGAATCCTCGAAGTTATCATCATCACCATCGAGGTAATCGTCTCTTCCGATTTCATCCATGTCAACATCGTAATTCAGCCATATTTATAATTTTCGTTAAAAATTAATTATGTATTAAAAGACAAACCATAGGGTTTAATAGTTTCAATAATTTTGAAAAAAATTAATTATGTCTTCGAGTTCAATACGGTCGCAAACTCAATCCATACCGCAGACTGCGTGAGCCCCTCGGGGCAAAAGGCGTGAGACAGAGTGTCGTTATTACGAAACAACCCATCGACGATCGACCAGAACCAGGCAGCTCTTAGTCCGCTTCCCCAACCTCGGAGCTAACGACGTCTTTTGGTTTTTTTTTTATTGCTTCCCCCGGGTACTGTTCGCCTACGCTTTCACTATTTCGCTAACGTCGACCGGACGCGGACCGAACCGTCGTTCAGAACCTGGGTCGCGCCATCGTCAAGAAGACCATGATTAAAGATTTCTTTTGGTAATGAGGTGATGTCGATCGACGACAGCGACGTCTTACCATTGCTATCAGGGACTGTGGAAGACGTCACACCGAGCTTGTTAAAACGCTGTCTATCAAGGTATTGACACCAGCAAAAATAAAAATACGTAAACCAAACTTAGAATCGGGGCTGCTAACAAGGCAGATTAACAACGCGAGTGGGATGCAACGCTGGTCGCGGGTGCTTACGGCAACCGCTTCTACATCCCGCTCGACTTTTTTTGAGTTGCTAGAAGAGTCACATGCCTACTATCAGAGGTGCTTTGGCTGACCGCCTCGAATACGAACTAACGTTCAACGACTAACGGCGAGTTTCTCATAGCACCGACCAGTTATCGACGTATACGATCGATAATGTTTCGCTGGAGTACGACATTGGTCACGATGCCCGAACTAGCGCGATTGATCAGAACCCAGTACGCCGGGCGCGTTGCCATACTTTACGACCGAGTTCTTCGCCATCGCAAGATGCCGAAGAAAAAAACAAAAAAAAAAGCGACACATTGTGGAATATTAACGTCAACGTACATCGGCCCGCTCGATGAAAGGTATACTGATGTTGTTCGAGGATGCTCGGTTCGCGGTTCGGTGCTAGAAAAACCGACAGATTTCTATAACCCCAAAATCACGAAGGTAGAGGTGACGATCGAGGGAGTCCCCAATCAACTCTACAGCGCGGGTCTTCGCGCGCACCAGCAGTGGGATGAAGTAAGAAAGCAGTTTGCTGCGGATCTAAGCGCTCTCCGGAGGTTTTGCAGCAGTTGCTAAAGACCTTGCATCTCTCGGCCGTCTCCCTCGCGGAGTTCTGAATACCAAATACGCGTTATGGCTTAGACATGCGAGCCAGCGACGATGACCAAATACACGGTAGCGGACGCCAAGTTGAGAACGCTAGTGAGGGTGTGACGATCCAGATAACCAAGAGGCGGACGGAGCCGGGCCATTGAACGTGTACTTATATATAATTACAGACGCCACAACTCAACATCGAAGATGGTTCGATACGTATCAGCGATCTTACTGATTTAATAAAAATCATCTAACGATTTATTAATACATAATTTTGAAAAAAAATTAAGAAATCTTAGCAATCAATACCAATTCTTACGATTGGAGATGCTCACTCCGCCATAATATGTGGGCAGACAGGATGTGGAAAAAACGGTTTTCATCCTCAACTTACTCGAGGGGATCCTACCGCGATGCCTTTTTTCTTTCGTCACATTGTGATCCTATGTCCCACTGTGCGGCACAACGATACTTATCAGCGGTGCCCGTGGATATGGACCGACCCTGAGGTATACGTTATTGACCCCGGTGATAGGCTTCACGATTGGTTGCGTGGTTTTTATACCAAATATTTCATGGGCGAGCCACCACCCTATACGTGATTGACGATTGCTCAGCCCAAGGCGGCGATGACCAAAAGAAGGACATGCTCTCCGAGCTCGCATTTTCTGGCCGCCATGCTAGGCAAAGCGTATGGATATCCACTCAAAAAATTACAACGCCGTCCTCAAGGATCTGCGCGAGGCAAACGAAATGGGTCGCCCTCTTTCACTGCAAGGACCGAGACTCATTCGATGACTGTCTTCGAGAGAATGAACGTTATCCCAACGCCTGTTCGAGGACGGCGCTGGAGGTTCGACAGATACTTTCGAAAACTAAGCACGCCAAGCTTCTGCTAAAGACTGATCAACCAATTCTGCTTATAAAGTTATCAACTAAATCTACGATTTATTTAATAATTAATAATTTTGAAAAAAAAATTAGGAAAAATTATAATAAAATTAGGAAAATTGCAAAGTAATAAGCTATTGCCAATGCTTAGCAATTGCTGAACAAAATGCTGAATAATGCTGAACAAATGCTGAATAATGCTGAACAAAATGCTGAATAATGCTGAACAAATGCTGAACAAATGCTGAACAAACAAAATACTGAAACAAATACTGAACAATGGTTAACAATGTTAACAATTTGGTGCTCCGCCCTGCGAGCTTTGTTGCGAGCATAATGGTGATCATAAGTATCGGGTGGTGCGCATTTATTATTTTTGTAAATAAATAAATATGTTAAAGTGATGAGACTTGTTAGAATAGTTAAATTAATTTTTAAGAAAAATGAACTGCGACGAACTTCTCGATCAGCTAATAGAAGAAAAAACCTCAACTCCGACTGCCAACAATAATGATCCGACAGAGCAATCGGAATCGGGGGGTTGGTATTGGGTTGAGTGCAACGACTCCGAATGAAAATGAAAAATGCGCGCGACGAGAGCGGCTAGCTGCGCTGGTTGCTGGGGGACTAATCGGAGCATTATCTCGGTTAGGCGTCTCTCAGTTTTCAGGTGGATAAGATGTCAGATGCGGAGATCCGAATCGATGAAAAATGATATGCGCGATACGAATCCAAATTGGGAGCAGAGATGACAAAAACTCTTGGATCGGCGGCTATTCATTTGTACGCTACCGCCGTTAGTAGACTTCTCCCTATTACCAAACACTGCGGGGTTGATTGATGATCTAGAGATGACCCTTTTATAGGACACACTCTTAGAACGGCATGCATGCTCAATTTATTCACAAGTTTGGAATGTACTTAGCTCCACTAACAACCGCGTTGACCACGGGTAAACACTGTCAATTTGGACATATATGCCCACGAACTATAAGCTCTAATATTAATATTATAAATGATGACACAAGACACACCCACGAGAGTGACGGAGTTGAACCAGATTGCTCCAACACAATCGAACCAGAAGTGTTTACTCCGCACTGGATGACATACCGCATATAAAAATCCAAAAGACAGGCAGCTGGGCTGGGCGGGGGCGGCTGGCCACCGAAAATGTTAAAACAAGATAAAATACTCGCGAGCTTCGAGAGGCTAAACTCCAATCGAGAATGGGGTTGACAATCGGGGACGGAGACAGCAAAACATTCTTGAATACAGAGTTGAGTACAACAACACCCCCAATTCACGAATTGGAAGCACAAAAATCAAAATTCAAAGAATTTGTCACCATACCAACTACCGTTGGAGTTGGTTGGGCGAATCCGATTGAATCCAAATTCGGTGAATTGGAGTTGGGTTGTTGGTGGTGGTCTGGCAGTTGTTGGTGCCCTGTTGCGTTTGGAAATACCCCAAAAACAACCAGCCAGTGTTCAGAAGAAAGTTACGAAACACCAATCATCAACAATGTTGAATTTGGATGCGGCCCCATTTAAACATTGATCGCGGACCCATTTTATATGCAATAATTATACAATGGCTGAACAAGATGGTATAAAATGTTAGTGAATGCGCTTTATCACGCCGTGGTGATATCGGGTTTCAGTATCGGGTTAAGGGTATGCTCGACTATCAAAGATGGCCCTAGGAGGAACCGCTCCCAATTGGACCTTTACTGTGAGAGCGTAGGGCTCGCGACCTTAGATGTAGCGGCCGCAGTTTGGACCCGAGATTATCTAGTTAAAGCTGGAATTCTACCAGTTAATATATGGAAATAAATGGCTTCAATCGCAGTAATAGTAGGTGGTGCGCTTGTAAATCGCATTGGCGTTCAGCGGTAGCAACTTTATATTCTTCTAAAATGAAAAGCTCGAACGTGGATGAGGAGCGTAAGCGTCATGATTTAGCTGTAGAACAACTCATAGCGCGCAAAGGAAGCATGGTCGAAAAAACGTAACCGCCCATCTGGACTGGGTCAATTGAAGAGCTTCGCCGCGTTAAAATCACGCCGCGCAAACTTTTCTGAAACGTTTGAAGAAGCCAAACGCGAGTACGCGCTGGCATATCCGACACAAAAAAGTCTCGATCCAATGGATCCCGAGCCCCAACTTTCAGATTTCTATTGTACGTCAGAGCCCCAAAAGGAACCGCGAGATCGCGTTCATCATCGTGGGAATGGGTGTGGTCTCGCGGCTATTATATTTCAATCGAGTTTTAAATTAATTAATTAAAATTAATTTTTTTTTTAATATAAAAATATATATATAGAAAACGATGTTAGTTGACGACTTTATGACGCTATGATCGATGTAGGCTACACTGCCCAAAAACATCGTTTACCTGGTGCAAAGAGTATGATTCGTCTGGCCCGAGATTGTCTCGAGACGTGGCTTGCGAGGACGAAAAAGCGGCCACCCTTTTCGCAAAGCGGATGTTAGATTCCTCCATCAACAATGTTGAATTAGATTCCCCTTCCCCTCCTTGTTCCAACCCAAAACGCGAGGGTTGGGGATGCAGCCGAAAACTTCCAACAAAGGTTTATTATTAACGACGCAGTTACCGGACGAAACTGGCGAGGGATGTTGGAGATTGTCATGATATATTAGAATACTTCGCATACGATGAACACGCGCAAACTTGATACCAAACTAACGCGCAAGCTGCTCGAATACCATACTATAGCCCCCGCGGCTACTGGAAGGGACTCGCGGCCATCAAGAACCTCGCGGCGGCGACAAGGTTTCAGAAAACGCTGTCAAGGAATGGCTCAAGAAGCAGGCCATCTGGCAGATCTATTTACCCGCGCCTCACAATATTCGGCGCCCAAAATTCGACGTTCGGTGCGAACCAAGTTCACCAAGCGGAATCTCCTGTTTCTCCCTCACGATCGCGTCGGTCGCAAAAAAACGTACAAGTACGCACTGACAATCGTTGACGTAGCGAGTCGTTACAAGGGGGCTGAGCCGTTGGCCACTAAAGAGTCTAAGGAAGTGGCCGAGGTCTTTCCCGAATAATATTAAGAGGAGTCCTCTCAAATGGCCGAATCTTCTCCAGGTCGATCCCGGCCGCGAGTTCATGGGCGCGGTCTCTCATCTTATTGTCTAAGCATAAAGTTTCTATCAGACGCGGCCGCGTCAACATCCACCGGGACCAGGGGATCGTGGAATGGAACGCTTCAATCGAACCCTGGCTGAGAGACTGTTTCGGACACAATACGCTAAAGAACTTGTAGACCCTCATTCGCGATCGACCGATTGGGTGGCCAGACTGCCCGCCGTGGTCTCCACACTGAACGGAGAGGTGACCAGATTGATAGGTAAGAAGCCTGTAGATGCTATCAGTTTAAAAGGGTGACGAGCAAGCCCTCTGCCGTCTCGCGCGGGCGACCATTGGTTTAGAGGAGCAGCGGCTTCCATCAGATATTGACGTCGGGTACCTCTTATCAACCGGGAGAGCTCGAATGGTGGCAGCCGCCGCGCGACATGTTATCCCGTGTGGTCAATGAATGTATATCATCTGGATCGCTCTATTACCAAACTGATGAGACCGTGCTCTATTATTTGACTGATGGTCCATCTCGCGGTTTTGTTCGCGAAGAACTTCTTATGGTGCCTTCTTGGACACCCAGCTACCCAGGATCGTCAGATTCTTTAGAGGACTGTTCGGTATGTATTCCGTCTGGTAACACGCGTCTTTTTATCGTAGTACGCCGAGAGAGGTCCTAATTTTTTTTGACAGTACCGTTTTCATAAACACCGTCTTTCATTTTAAATCCTCTATTTGCGCTACCAAATCTATAATGTGTTTTCCATCTTCTGTAGTTTCACTTAGTACTCGTTTATATCTATCCCAATTTAAATTTTGTTAGTTCTCTTGGACATTCCTTTCGCAGAGTTTTTATTTTTATTAATTTTAATTTGTTCCAAATTATCTTTAGTGAAATTAATTTTTTATACGAAATAATCACTTACTAGATAACGCTATCGCCCTATCCCGCTAAATTCCATTTTGAAAAAGTCCGGGCTCTCTTTCGCTCCATTTATCCCAAGCCAACCATTTCGTTTTTTTCTTTTTTTTCAAACTCGTCTAGTAAGTTAGTCTAATCAATTCCTCTATCGTTTTCACTAACTCCTATTACATACTATCTGTATCCATCTGTATTAATTCAAAGTCTCTTTTTACGTATTTATCTAGAAATTGTTAGTTAGTAAAATTCCAACATTCTCAATTTAGCTAGTTGATAACCGCTATTCCACAGTGGAAGGGGCTCTTTACTGCACACCGGGGTTTTCGGGAAGATATTTCGTACGCATCTCCTATCTTTCCAAATCAAATCATCAAAGAATGCAGATCTTAACGCTTTGTCAACACAGGTTTCGTCTTGTGTATATGTCGTATTTAAATGTCTCTCTTTTGCTCTATCATTTTTCCACAACACGAATTGCCTAACCTAATTTCATTATATCCGCTAACTGAGTTTCTTATTTGGTTCTACATCGCCTGTTCGTCTTGCGGCTGTAACTTCTTTTGCGAACCATTCGAAGGGTTTACCACTAATATAATCTATAACACGATGAACTCCCGTTATTTCTAGGCCGTGTTTTAATACATTTCAACAGTGGCGCGTACAGCAATACTTTTAGTGGCGGTCATAGATCCCACCAATTTTCTTCCATTTCCTCTAGTTCTTCCAGTATCTTCCAAAATATTTTAACATGTGTGTGGGTAACTTCATCAACCTCTACTTCTTTGTTTATAAATATTGGGGACATTTCAGAAAACGTTATGTTTTAAGGGGTGGTTGTTGTGTTCGAACTTCTATATCCACCTCCGCAAACCCAAACCAGTCTCCAGATAAACAAAATCTTTTACAAAAACCTTTTTAATAAAATTTAGGGTTATGTCGGGGGTATCTATATGGTGTTTATAGTTTCTCTCCCACCCAACGGCATCTCTTTATTTAACGTAGATAAATATAAACGCGTTTGCATCGTACCCCAAAACAGCCTTGCTAATTTGGTTTGTTAATTTCATTTGATCTAATATTGGAAACACGGCTTCTGCATAGCGTGTAAATACTATTGATGGACCACCAACTAGAGCGTCCTTCATCATTTTCGTATTTGTTTCTTCTTTTGGTGCATATAGAGCATCCTCCGGTATAATCGTCTTTGAAGATTTTTGTTCTTTAATTGGTTCCTCTCAATAAATATTGTATAGCTACTCCAGGTAGTGTTACCGCATCTTTGAAAATATACCACACCTCTGTGTTTATAAAATTCACACATTTTTTCCACCGCTTCTAGGAACGGTGCTACATCTAAATCGTTATAATATTTCAACCAATCTCTGAAAGTTTTCATATTATTTTCTTCGAAAATTCTACGACAATTTACTTAATTCTGTTTCATCTATTAACATTTTACCCAGATAGTTTGGAATACCAATTTCCTATATCGGGTAGTCCTGGGTAATCCAGTTTGTCTGGAGAATCGAACCACTCATAAGGAATAAAGAAAGATTTCTGTCCTTTGCAGTCGTAGGCTTTTATCCATCTATCATAACTTACACCAGGTCCTAGATAAAGTATTACATCAAGAAATCTTAAATTCTGGAGTAAATAGAAATATGTTGCGTTTGCTGTTTTCCGACCATTACTTTTCTTTGTTGTTGATGGTCTAGTTCGCCCCCTAACTAGGTATTTCTTTTATTAAGTTTATATCGTACTTATGCTTGTTAAAACCTATAACCGGTACTTGCTCTATCCACTGTTTCGATCTTGGCGATTTGGTTTTTTACGTAAATATTCCGTATTTAAACTTATATCTTGACCACACTTATTCTCTTATAGCTTTTCCCCTGACTTTTCAAATCAAAATTCTTATAATGAATTTTTTCTATAAGTTTTGCGGGATCTTATCACAAATATGAGTTACTGTTCCTGAGAAATTATCTCCATACTAACGCTTGCGGAACGTGCTCAGCTTCGTACTTAATTAAACTATTACCGGTAGTTTCAACTTCTGGCTGGAGATACGCCCTCAAAAAATCGTTATACTATCTGATATGGATAAAGAGTAGTGTCACAACCGATCTTTATATCTTTACCCGTTCTTTGGAATTCGCATTCCACATAAACTACTAGGTTGAATTCTTTGCTTTTTTCTAATAACTTTATCTCTTCTCATTGTGGATGCGCGTTCTTCTTTTTTATGCTTTGCATGAATCTCACACCCGTGCAGTAACAGCCGTGATATTGATATACGGTATTGGTTTCTGGACAGTATCATCTACCGGAGCTCCTAAAATCCATCTTTCACCTCCGTGTCCGCACTGTTCGTGGTGAATGTGAATTCCTTCCCTCCCGCTTTTCCACAGAATACATCCTAATCGATCGACCCCATAAACTGTTAGAACCTTTTGGGTAAAAACGCTTTCTCGAAACGACGAACGCGGGCGCTCTAAAATAATTACCATTCACATACTATTTTTGTCTCACCTTTCATAACATTTTGGTCCGTGTCTCTTCATATTACTCGCTGTCGTGAATTTCTGTTTGCAATTATCGCAGGCGTTAAATTTTAGATAGGTTTTTAAGGTTTTTTATCAAGAAAATGCGTGATTATTAAACAGTCCTATTGTCATTGGTTTATTACCTATTGCCTTATAGTGTGCTGGTACCTTTTCAACCACCATACATTACATTCGGTGGGTTGATATACTTCTATACCGATTTTAAAAAACTCTTCAACCTTTTTCAGATCTGAAAAAGGAATTGGTGAAACCACATTACTACCAAAATATTGCTTACTAAGTTCTTTCGCCTTTTCTGTACATCTGTCGGGTCTTTTATCTGTCATATGCATAGCTAGACACCTGAACAGACAAAGGTCGTCATTATACTTATCTAAAGAATACATACCTTTTTTATTCTTCTTAGCCATTCTGGAAGTTCTCCTCCTGCCGCTTCTTTGGATTGTAGTCCCAAATCTATTCCCCTACTACCCTGTATCAGCTTTACGAAAACCTCTACCCATCTTACAAACTTCCACTTTGTATTCGGTCTGTCTATTTTATCGGACATTATTCGTGTTTGCTCCTTATCTGACAGCCATTTTTTAACGGTTTTCATTGATGATAGTGGTTCGCTACCACCGAGATTTTTGTGAAATATTATAGTTTTAGGTTTTCCATTTTTAATTTCCTCCATATGTTCTAGCTTGTAAGAATATGAATATCTCAAATAAAAATTGGTTGTTAGATACGGAGCTAGTTTATCGGACATGCGTTCAGACTCGTTAATGTTTATGTTTTTACGAAAGGATAATGTAACTACCAGTCTTCCATTTTCTACCTTTTCCAATGTTTCATCGTGAGCCCCCAATATTTCTTCACCATTTTTCCACTATCGCGCTAACGATAGATTTTTTCTTATTATTATTTTGGCGTCTAATTTGGGACAAATTATTTGTGCTTGAAGGTTTGATTACACTAGCCTTAACCCCGCAATACTTTCTTTTTGAATTCTGTTACCTACTTCCTCCGCTTTGGATATATCTTTAAGGGGCTCCTCGTTTGTGGGCAGCGGGTAAACGCTTCATAAACGCCTCATTCTTTGTGGCATTTATCAGCTTTGTCAACCCCCTAACTCTCAACCGTTTTACTATAAGTAATCCTAGAGATTCGGTTCTTCTTCTCAAACTTTCTATTTCTGCTCTAGTTTCTGACGTTATCATATTTTCTGTAATAATAACTTTTGTATAAACCTATGAAATTTATCTGTTCAATTGGTCTTGAAAACATTATGTTTTTTTCACTTCTAATTGAATATAAACATAAACATATACAATATATAATGGAGTGTGAGACTTGTTGTAAGACGTTTACGCGTAAAGAATATCTACGAAGGCATCTAGCGAGACGTAGAAAATTCCTTGTGTCCCCCGCAATTTCAATGCCCCAGATGCCCTTGTAAATTCATTAGTGCCCAAACTCTTTGTAGACATAAGCAACTACACTGTCAGGTGGCTACAGGTGAACGTGGTAGACTAGAGCTGGTAGAATTAGTTGCTGATCTGCGAAATAAATTATCTATATTGGAGGAGAAAAATGGGGTGTTGGAATATAAACTATCACTCGTGGGCACATTTAAATCAGAAACTTATTAGAATAAATTCATAAATTGGTGTCAAAAATAAATCCTTTTTAAGACTATTGTTTTATCTGTTCAATTGGACGTGAAAACAACATGATGTATTTATGACACACATTTTGGATGTTTGTGGTTGGTGGGAGACAATTTCCTCGTTAACCAATTTTTGATTTTTCGGGGGGTGGTGGAGTAGTATAGAGGGTGGAGAAATGATACCACCGTTAGGTGGTATCATTTTGAATCCCTCTATACTACTGAATGAGCCTTCTTTTTATTTTGTGAAATTTGGTCAAATATTGATTTCATTGCGAAAAAACAATTTCCCCATGTTAAATCCCCATAGACATATTCACAGAGTGAAGATGTCTTTGGGGATTTAGCATGGGGAAACATTTGGAATTTCAGGAATACTGGACCGATTTTCAAAATTTAACTTTTGTTTTCTTTGTTAGATCATATCCAAGCTATCTAGCCAGGTCTCGGAGTCAATTTCCAAACTTTTCGTTTTCTGACTCCTCCCACAGCTCCTCCATCTCCTTTACCCCCATGTTAAATTCCCATAGACAAATCAATTTTTCGTAATAAAATCAATATTTGACAAATTTTCACGAAATAAAAAGAAGGCTCAGAACATTTAATATTATCGAAAAAAATAATGTTTTTGCATTGTTTATATGGCCGTAAAATTTGGGAAGCTTTCATGAAACAGATAGTAGTCACGGATGCCATACGTGCCATTTCACCATTCACAGAAACGTACTAATTATATGATCTGCCACGGCGAAATGGGGCTTACGAAGTTAGTGACCAGGGGGCCGTTTCACTAAGCTTCGTACGACTAAAATGTTCGTAAGAGCAAACTTATACAGTCTTTGAATTTCACATTAACAATGTTTTCTTATAAACAATTATTGGATTTACATTTATTGAGCATAGGCTGCTATGCAGCCTATGCTCAATAAATGTAAATCCATCAATTTAAATTTCCAGACTATCCTAAAGTTGCACGTACGAACATTTTAGTCTTACGAAGTTTCGTGAACCGGGACCCCAGTGTCGCGAATAACCAAACACAATACGCCCATGTACCCATGTA
>CM055273.1:56755790-56787212 GCA_029237695.1 Conchocele bisecta | reverse complement strand
TCTTTAAATTGCTCCTCACAACAAATCATGCTACATTCACCCTTTGCACACGCAATAAGGCACTAAGCTACGTAAGTTGGACCGGATTTATATTAATAGATTCAACGGGAGATAACTAGCTACGATCCGCCATTGTGAAACTAGCTTGCAATAACGCTGTTGAAGAGTTTCCAGCGGGTGTGTCTTTGTGTCTTATCCCGTCAACACAGTGCGTATGTGCCGTGAAACACGGTGCCATAAAACATGTTTGATATCCTGTCAATACGACCCAATCACTGCGTATGAATATGTGCGATGGCTGGGGTTATTGTTTTGCATTTTAAAGCCATTTGTAGGTGTTGACGGGATAAATAGAATAGTAGGTTAGTGCCGTGAATGGAAAAAATATCTGGCGCGGCACGGAAACGGGATGTGCTCGGCAGAGCCTCGCCCACCCCGTTTCCTAAGCCTTGCCATATATGTTTTCCCATTCACGGCCCTAACCTACTATTCTCTATTTATCTGCAGCAAACAGGTGGCCAGGTGATAACTGAATCGGTGAAAGGAATTACAAAAATGTACGTCACTACTAGCGGGGGTTTCCCAGATAGATTGCAATACAGCCATGTTCAATGGTGGAGTTTCCTCCATTTGCGATAATTAACTGCCAAACGTATGTATATTACCAAGGACAAGTTGTGATT
This sequence comes from Conchocele bisecta, assembly GCA_029237695.1. Taxonomy (NCBI): domain Eukaryota; kingdom Metazoa; phylum Mollusca; class Bivalvia; order Lucinida; family Thyasiridae; genus Conchocele; species Conchocele bisecta. The sequence goes on along the minus strand of CM055273.1, from coordinate 56,786,529 downwards.
GTATTCATACAATATTCATTGATGTATTCTGTGACATGTGTCTTCGGAGGTACCATCTGAGACACCGTCACTTTAAGGACTTAGCCCTATTCTTCTACTGACACCTTCAATTAGTTGATACATGTTGTATTTTTGTCGACGGATTTTAAATAGTTTTCTTTAAAACTATAATAAACATAGTTTCGAACACCTCGTTACCGTTGACCAATACAGATGTTCGGTCTACAAAACTTACCAGCCGGCGTGTTAACATCGTACGGCACCGAGGCTGTGTAGTTAACGGGTGCAATCACAGGAGCCTCGTTCATGTCTTCAATGTACAGTACCTGCGGTCCACTATCGGTAACGCCCGATTTACCGTCATCAACTCTGTAAAGCAATAAGTTCAGAAAATAGAGAATAGTAGGTTAGTGCCGTGAATGGGAAAAATATCTGCCAAGGCTCAGGAAACGGGATGGGCGAGGCTATGCCGAGCACATCCCGTTTCCGTGCCGCGCCAGATATTTTTTCCCATTCACGGCACTAACCTACTATTCTATTTATCCCGTGAACACCTACAAATGGCTGTAAAATGCAAAAATAGTATTGACTGGATATCAAAAATGTTTCACGGCACCGTGTTTCACGGCACATACGCACTGTGTTGAAGGGGTAATTAGAAAATACACGGTGTGGGATCACGTGGTTTCCGAACGGCGTGACGTCATGTCCTTTAGATGTGTTTACAGCAGATTTCCTGTAATATCTTTTAATAGCATTACGGATTTTTATGAAAAACATTGTAGCAAATGTGTTCACGTCCACGGGTATCGGTGGTCTTGTTGTTTAACGTTATGTATTTAATAAATTGTATACAGACATTATGTCAGTGTGTGACATTTCACGATTCAACCTTAACGTGCATGGTCACGTGGTTACAACAACAATAATAATGGCTGAAAGTGTTGAAATCTTGCCCACTCCAAAGTAAGTATTATTTGATATGTTCCTTAATATGCAACGGATTTTGATGAAATATGGCGCAGCTAACGCGTCTTCATGAGCTGTAATTGGTCGTTCGGCACATACTTATGTCGTGTTTTCTTCGCAAAAAAACGATAGAAGTTTGGGCCAAAGTACAGAGACCACCAAGTACAACTTAACAAGACGCGTTTGATGCGCCAGATTTCATCAAAATCCGCTACATAATACGGACAAAATAAAAGAATATGTTCTTTGAATCGGAGGGCTTCTGGATGTTTCAGTACGTGTTGTTGTTGTTGTTGTAAGCACGTGATCATACACCTTGAACCTTATATTAATACATTCCAGCAAAGAATTCGTCTGTTCAGACTCCTGTGTTGACACATTTCTGAATCGGAAAACACCTGCTCGGTTACCAAGTTCAGATCCGGTTGTTCACTGATATCGAGGCAATATGAAAGTGGCCGTTTTGAGACTTTTGAAAAGTGGGTCAATACACACCAATCGTCCAAACTGTGATTTGAATGTGAGATTATACATAGCTACTTAAAAAAATATGTTTCAATGATTCTGTTTTGCCACATTAATTACCTTAAAATTAATTGCAAAGTTTGGCTCAAAATCTTTAGAATTGACAACAATTTTCTCGTATCATAGAAGCAAACAAAAAAAACATTCCATGTACGGATTGGACAATTACTTTTGCATTTAGAAACAATTTACTAGTTATTAGTCTAAAGAGTGCTTATAATGCTAAAGAAAACAACATAAAATAAGATTTAATAATTTAAAATCTTTTTGTAAAAAGACATGGACAAATTGCCCTAGCAAGGCCTTAATATAAAATATATGTTGACACCGGTAGCGCGAGGTCACGCGCGAGATTTGGGGTTTATATATAGCCCATCCATATTCTTCGTGTAAGAGACGTGTAGTCTAAAAATGAAAGTCGAACGTAAATTTGATTTAAAAGGGAAATAGTGGCTTGTCAATGCATACTTTCTTCAGTGTATGTGTCTATCCAGGCCCGTACGCAGGAATTAATTTAGGGGGGTGTGCGTTATCGACAGTGCGAAGAGCTAAACATTTGTTATGCACATCTATGGAGACCTCGACAGATTAAACCCTTTCACCCCTAAGTAACTGGAATTGATTTTGATATTTTAATTTTGCAACCCAATCTAATCATCACAGAATGATTTTCAGACCAGTCCATTTATGAACATGGGGTGTTTTTGTTCTCAAAATTATGAAAATTACTTACAGAAAGTGCAGACCCTGATGAGACGGCTCGTCACGAGCCGGCTCATCTGGATCTACACTTTTTGCCAATACCACTATACATGCCTGTGGTGTTGAAAGGGTTAAGGGGGGTGCGTACGCACCCGTCGCACCCCCTCTGCGTACGGGCCTGAGTATCACAGAAATGTGATTTTATAAACAGAAGATGAGCCACTGTTGATTTTTGTCGAGAATTAGTCAAGCATGACTTGCTATGAAGTGGACTTCATAGTTGGACGACGATCCGATGCATGTGAGGAAAAATATGCACTTGAAAGCAAATACACCGATATCTGTGTTACCCCGATACCCGTGAACATGGCTATATAGTTTACTTTAAGTTTATCTGACATTGCTTCACCACCGCCTGCGCTAATCTTGCCAAAATTTGAATTTGAATTTATTTTAAAAAAAAACTTGACTATTGTGCTACAGCTAAGGCACAACCAATCAAACTGGCAAGATTAACCCTTTCAACCCTAAGGAATTGGAATGTGCTATGATATGCTAATGTTCCGACCAATCCAATGGTCACAAAATGATTTTCAGATTCGTCCATTTCTGAAAAGGGGGTGTTTTTGTTCAAAGAAATATTAAAATTACTTTCAAAAAGTGCAGATCCTGATGAGACGGCTCGTTACGAGCCGGCTCATCTGGATCTGCACTTTTTTCATAAACCGCTATAGCGGTATTTCGGGTTCAAAGGGTTAAAGAATGCGGTTGTGTAGGAACTCACAGAGGAATTCAGAGTCTTGACCGATTCGGAGGCGATGTTATCCAACTACACGGTGCATGATCACGTGGTTACAACAACAACAACAATTACTGAAGCTTGCAGAAGCGCCACCGATTAAAATTACGTGTTCTTTTATAGTGTCCTTATTATGTAACGGATTTTTATGAAATATGGCGCATCAAACGCGCCTTGTTAAGCTGCATTTGTCCCAAACTTCTGTTGTTTTTTTCGAGGAATCGATGTGCGTGTTTAATGATACTGAAATCGATTCTTCGCAAAAACGACATAAATATGTGCCGAAGTCCCGAGACCACCAAAATGCAGCTGATGAAGAGGCTTTTGCTGTGCCATATTTCATCCAAATCCGTTGCATATTAAGGAAACTATCAAGTAATACATATGGGCCGCGCTCTGTGAAAACCGGCCTTAATGACAAAATTTTCAATTTGCATTTTTTTACATTTTCTGATGCGGACACCTTTCAAAAACAATATTCTGAAAAGAAAATGCAATTATGTTTAATAGTTTTTGTTTTTTCTCACTTTTTGTAGCACCATGTGAATCACGCACGAAAAAAAAAAGTAACGTCATCGAGAAAATGACGTTATTGAAACGGCGACGTTTATACAATGCAACTCAACAGCCTACAGTAGAAATGAGTGTTCATAGACTCATTGACGTTGCTTGCTGTAAACTGTATTTGCTGATAAGTTGCACTAAATGTGTCTACAAGTGTTAGTATGTATACTATCAAACATTCATCACAATAAAATTATGATATGTACATGTAGTGAACAAAACAAACGCACAACTATTGATTTTAAATCTATAATTAGCCGACCTGTCGCTTCATAATTTGTCATCATCGCCATAATATATTCATATACGTGTGTCGTCAGAAAGATAAGATTATTTAAGAATTGGCGTCATTTACAGTTAATTGTGACGTCATTTATTGATTTAGGCAATACGTCACCGAAGACCAAAAAACTAAACGGCATTCCTGGTGTTTGCTGCGCCATATTTCATCAAAATACGTTGCATATTAAGGAAACTATCAAGTAATACATATATATACATGTACATAGTGGGCGTTCTGGACCACACCCAACACCATTTTGTAGCTCAAATAAACCCTTACGTTTTCAAAAAAAACAGTACTAACACATTTACCCTCTGGACCGACCCAAAAATGCATTAAAAAAACTTACATTTTTATATTAAAAACAATAATTAAATCTTATTGTTTTAAAAATAAAAATACAACTTTATGTACAATATTTGTACAACCTTCTGTACAATAATTGTACAACTATTTGTACAGTAAAACTTTCTGTACAAAAAAAATGTGCAACTTTCTGTACAATAACTGTGCAACTTTCTGTACAGTACAACTTTCTTTACAAGAACTGTACAGTTTTCTGTATAAAGAAAATGTACTAAAATCGCTAGTAGGGGGTTAAGTTGGAATCCTCGCAGACTTTCAGGACCGGAAGTTGAGTAAAAACAAATACCAATGGGCTAAAGCCTCAAATTTATATATTTTATTTAACCTCTCTTCTTCTTTCTCTTGTTCTTTTTACGAATATTGCGACCACCACACTCGATGCAAATATGATAAATGGTACTTTTACCTAAACCGCATTTTAAACATGGAACAACTGTACTTTTATTATTTTTCATTATCAATTTAAGAGTTTTACAATAATCACTATCATTTGTGTGCTTAAATTTACATGGTTCACGGTGACCAATTGTAAGCATTTTACAATGACGTTCCATTATTTAACAATCAGATGTATTAGTTTAATTACTACAGGTAAAAATATTACACATATCAATTGTTAAAAAATTGGCGTATATTAAACTATTAATTCATTTATATATAAATGAAATCCGATGTAAGATATCTACTACGATTACACCGTGAAGGAAAAATTGATGATGAAGCACTTAATGCCTCATTAACAACTTTTGAACCTATGAAAAGACATGCATTTCGAATATCAAAACGAATAATGTTTAGAACAAGAAGAATAGAAAAACTAAAATTAGTTGATAAACCAAAACCTATACACACACCTTTGACAGCAAAACCTATAGAAACCGAATCTACAACCTTAGAAAACTTGCGTAAAATTCATAAACAAAAATATGCAGCTGTAATCAATAAACTTAAATATAATAAAAGCACTAACTTCTTAGAACTCGTAGATAAACCAAATGTGGATATTTCAAAGCATACGAAATAAATGTTACAAAATACAAAGACCTTCACAAACGATTGTCTGATAAGGAAGATATTATAAAACATCAACTTATAGATGAGTTAAAAGAGATACAAAGATTACTGTACATTTATACAAAGATGATGGTGTGGAAACAAAACGAACAACTGGAGTATTCCTTAGCGAAAAATATGCTATATTGAATTCAGAAAAAGTAAGTGAATTTTACAAACAATCGTCTTCACATATTCCAAAAAGTATTGAAAACTTCAAAAACACGGCTGCAGGTATGATGATTGCCCACGATAATAAATTATATTTAAATATAGAAAACTACGAACCATTACAAGGCTCTTCTTATATTCATCTACCAAACGGATTAGCAGTAAAGAAGGCAATGATCAATGTAAAAGATAATGACGATAAATGTCTCATACATGCCATAAACTTGGGGAATTGATTTCCCCGTCCCAATTTCGCAAATACCAAAAGTAGAGAAACAAAATAATCTAGCTATCAACGTTTATGGCTATGATATAAAACGAACAACAGGAGTATTCCTTAGCGAACAATATGCTATATTGAATTCAGAAAAATTAAGTGAATTTTACAAACAATCGTCTTCACATACTCAACAAAGTATTGAAAACTTCACAAACACGGCTGCAGGTATGATGATTGCCCACTATAATAAATTATATTTAAATATAGCAAACTACGAACCATTACAAGGCTCTTCTTATACTCATCTACCAAACGAATTAGCAATAAAGAAGGCAATGATCAATGTAAAATATAATGACGATAAATGTCTCATACGTGCTATAAACTCATGGAATTGATTTCCCGTCCCAATTTCGCTAATACCAAAAGTAGAGAAACAAAATAATCTAGCTATCAACGTTTATGGCTATGATATAAAACTGTGTTTGGGCACAAATTTAGTAAATTTCTTCCCATACCGTATATCAGAACAGCATAAAGAAATAAAAAGAATTAATTTACTCTTATTATATGATGATGAAGACAAATCAACCACATACCATTACTGTTGGATAAAACATTTAAATCGCTTACTTTATAATCAAAATAAACATCATGGAATAACATACTTCTTTGAACTATGCCTTCATAGTTTCTCATCTGATAACTGAAAAATCACAATGAAGACTGTGATGACATCGATGGTAAAGGAGTGAAAACAGAAATGCCCGTAGAAGGTAAGAACCACCTTAATTACATAACTATCACAAACAGATGCCTGTACTATTTGTAATATATGCTGATTTTTAAAGAATCATAAAATCAATTAATACTTGTAAACCAGATCCAGAAAAGTCATACAACACTTTTACTCAGTTACATGAAGCCTGTGGATTTTGGATACCAAATTGTTAGATATGATGGTAAAACATGTAAGCCTGTAATTTATAGAGGCGAAGATACTGTTGAAGAATTCGTACAACAATTACAACAAAAAGAAAGAAAAATCAATAATTGTTTCGCCCATCCCCAATTTATAATCATGACAGAACAAAATAAAATTGATTACGAAAAAGCAACCCATTGTTGGATTTGTGAAGACAAAAATAGGAAATATCGAAGATAAGGTAAGGGATCACTGCCATTTTACAGGAAAATATCGAGGTGATGCACATAAAAACTGTAATCTAAAATTAAAAATAAAACCTGGAGTCACTCTAATCCCTATAGTATTCCATAATATCAAAGGATATGATAGTCATCTCACTATGCAGGAAATAGCCAAAATAACAGGTACAATTTCATGCCTTGCAATTAATACTGAAAAATGTATAACTTTCAGTTAAGGACAACTTAAATGTGTGGATAGTTTTTAATTTAGCCATCATCATTAGAAACTTTAGTAGAAGCCAGTGATGATTTTAAAATTACTAAAGCAGAATTTGGATCTAAATCAGATTTATTAGAAAAGGAATATATCCTTTTGAATACATGGATAATTTTGATAAATTTAATGAAACTGAATTAACACCTATTGAACAATTATATAGTAGTCTTATAAATGAAAGCATAACTAAACAAGATTACATATATGCACAAACAATTTGAAAAGAATTTAATTGTAAAACAATAGATGATTATCACGATTTATATCTAAAAACAGATATAACTTTATTAGCCGATGTAGTTCAATCATTAGAAAAACATGCACGAAAGCTTATGAAATAGACAAATTACATTATTTTACATTACCTGGATTAAGCTGGGATGCTCTATTAAAACATACAAAAAAATATATATTTGCAAGTATTAGCAGATATTGATATGCATTTATTTATCGAAAAATGTATGTGTGGAGGAATAACAATGGTTTCTAAAAGACATGCACAAGCAAATAATAAATATATTATCGGTTATGGTTCAAATAAAGATCAAAATCATATAATATATTACGATGCTAATAATCTTTACGGTCATGCAATGAGTCAGACACTTACATATGGAGGACATAGATGAGTTAACTATTTTAAAAAGCGACATGGAAAGGGTGCAATACGTAAAGTTGATTTAGAATATCCAAAAGAATTGCAAATATTACATATTACATAATGATTATCCTTTAGCACCTGAACAAATAAAAATAAAAAAGGAATTGGTATCTGATTAACAAAATGAATTATTAGAAAACAATAACATGAGAAATGTAGAGAAACTAGTTCCAAATCTTATGGATACAAATAAATATCCAGTTCATTACAAAGTAATTGAACTCTATCTGTCTCTCGGTATGAAACTTAAGAAAAATACATAGACTAATATAAGTTGATGAAAAACCGTGGATGGAACCATATATCAGAATGAATACAGAATTTAGAACGAAAGCCAAATCAACCTTTGAAAAGGATTTCTATAAACTTATGAATAATTCTGTATATGGCAAGATTATGGAAAATGTACGAAAATATGTAGATATAAAGCCAGCCAGAACTAATGGTTCTGAACATGAAAGAAATAGAAAACTAGTGGCTAAACCAAATTATCAAAATCGTTTTAAAATTGCAGACGGATTATCATTATTACAAATGAAGAAAACAAATGCAAAATTTAATAAGCCGATCTATGTTGGTAAGTGTGTTTTACATTTATCAAAACATTTGATGGATGATTGGTATTATACATTGAAGAAGAAGCATGGTGATTATTGTACCATGCTTTATACAAATACAGATATTTTACTAGTTGATATTAAAACCGAATATATTGATAAAGATATGCCTGAAATGAAAGATGAATATGATACTAGTGATTTTCTTAAAGACAATCCACTATATGATATAACAAATAAAAATGTAATTGGAAAATTTAAGAACGAACGGAATGCGGTTCCTATATCTGAATGTGTTGGTCTGCGATCCAACATATATGCCATTAAGAAATCAAATGAAGAGCACGTTAAGAAAGCTAAGGTCGTAAACAAATATTTAATAAAAAAAAAAAACATTATAAAGATACTCTTTTCAATAATGAAACATATATGCATGAAATGAATACTTTGCAATCTAAAAAGCATCAAATATATGGATTAACACTAAATAAAATAACACCCTCTCCACTAGATACTAAGCGATCGATAGCACCAGACGGAATTAATACATACCCGTTTGGGTATCAGCAGGAACAATAAGTAATTCTTCTTTGCCAAAACCGCTCTGTAGTGCTGGAGTTTTCAAATAGTATTCTCTAATACCTTCCATTACAATATGATAATTAATCTTATGAATATAAACACTCCTTATCGGATCAGTTGCTTTGCGTCTCCCTCCACCTTCTTGTTCTCAGGCTGTAATAAATATCTTAAACTGGCATTAGGACAGACTTGTTCATCATTTAACTCATGAATTTTAACTGGTGAAGGTTTTTTCGTCTCCCAATTTATTGCTTGTAATACTTTTGGTAATCTCTTCACATATTCTCTATTTCGTTTATTAGGATTTTCAGTTTCCTTTGCATATTGATAACCAAATATTCTTTCAGCCAATGTTCTGTTAAATCTTTCAACTATAGCCTGATCTCTATGTATTTCTGTTCTACCTGTTCTTAATTTTACTTTATGTTTATCCATGAATTTTGTAACAGCTCCCATTAATTCTCTACCTGGATCTACTTGTAATAACTTTGGATATAAATATTATCAAAAGCTTTTGCAAATTATTTACTGTCTTTTGAAGTTAGTGTTTCAGCGTCTTTAAATCTACTGGCAATGTCAATTACAGTCAATGCATACATACATACATATATGTTTTGCGATTGATAGTATCGTGTGGTAGGAATAATAAATCCGCTTGATGAACTTCGTTTTTGGTAGATACATCAAACGTCGGTCTCACTATTTTCTTTGGTGCTGGTAAATATATTTGCCATATAGCTTGTTTCTTTAATAAATTGAATGCATCTTTGTCACTTACATTTGCAGCCTTTGCCAATTTCTTAACAGCTGTTAAACCTTTCCAAAATCCTATGGGGTTGTAATAATTTTTCTCCATTTGTTATTGCTATGTAAGAATATAATTCTATAACAGTATTATAAAAAGAATAGAAGAAGGTTTTAAAGAACAAGGCCAATATAGCACAATGAAATGGGCAGAATATTTTAACATATCTGATTTGATTTTCTCTCGGAGCTGTAATTTTTTCTTCTTCAAAAATCTCAAACTTGATAGGTTTTCTGACATCAGCTTTCATTTGTTGATATGTATCCATTTCTCCCATTATCAATTTAATTCCTCATCAGATGCTTTACCAACTTCTAACGCAGTAGAAACTTTATTTGCAATAGAATTAAGTTTAACCATAGCTAGCATTCGTATTTCATCATGTTTCTCTGCTTTTAACAATACTTGTTTGTTAATAAATTAACTTGTAAACGCAACAGCGCCACATATACCACCAGCGATACCAACTCCAAGAGAAACGGGCACTTTTACAACCGTTAATAATAGACCAGCACGCACTTGTTCCACTCATCACTAGTCTAACAGTAGCTAATCCAGACTGAACACCATTCAATATTTTCATTGCCCTTTTATATTTATTTTGCATGATTTTCACTATTTCAACTTCTAGTTCTAGTTTATGCTTTAAAGCACTGATTTCACTCAGTCTATACTTTTCAGTATTATTCTCCTCAACTTGTAATTTGGGATACTGTTTTTCCATTTTTTATATGAATTATTTATATATCAAGTTCAATTAAAACATTTAGAATAGATGCAGAAGATTTATTAGAACTTGTGAGTAAATCAAAATTTAAAACTGAACCAGCAGACAATTCAATTGGGGGTCTAATTATTATAAAAGCTGAACGTTGTCCCTGTGTTTTTGTTAACCTACCAGTACTATTATCAGGTGGTGTTCCATTAATACTAATTGCAACTTGGATGTCATCTGTCGCAAATTTGTTTCTAGTTACACTACATAACCCCATTCGCAAAATTATACCACTGCATAACATTGTATAACCACAATTGCTATGAGTCAACCCAGAAGCACCATTTCCAAATGCAAATTCTAACGAACCCGCTTTTAAAGGTCGAGATTCTTCTGCACTTAATGCTATTATTTTGTTATCTTCTTTATGTTTTAGATCTTCAATTGTTTGTCTAAAATTCGAAATAAACATTTATTTCTTAAAAATACAGCTAAATCTTGTACTTGCTGTACAGTCTTTTAGTCTCCTGCATCTATAACGTCAATTAATTCACTTTCTTCTCCTCCGTATATTAACTACAATAATAACCATATATATACTTTGAAACGGTTTCAATGTTTAACAATGTTGATATTTGGCTGGTTATCCGATCCCTAGAATACCTGGAAATATTGATAACAATAATATAAAGCATATTCCAATTGGTTAAATAGCCCAATTCGATGGTATCAAAATCAGTCTAAATTTGCTATATGGTGTGCTACATGCGGGTGCGGAGTTTCATATAACCAACATTTGGCGATGCTGGGAGACCCATTGTTGAAGTCATTATATATATTTCATAGTATGTATCAAACGCTTAGAATCTTGGCTGAAATGAATGGTCCTTTACCAGATGACTACAGTGTCACGAATTGTAGCCGACTGTCTTCTTTAGCATCCATTATTTGTAACACGGGTCACAGAGCACAATAATCGATTAATCTGGTAACGACTATCGAATAGGTCTTCGTGTGTGAAATGTCGCTCCCGTGGAATACACCGCTGGAGAGAATATCGCTTTATCCGAAACCGTGCACGGACCACCAGTATTGGATTTTGCACCGATTATATCTGGGTGATTTACACTGTTTATGCAAATTTGGATGCTAGCCTGAATGCCGAGTATGTCATATCTACTGATGACTGAATTATTTCAGATTAATTCGCCAGATTTCTCATGAGCTAGACTGACTGTTAGAACATTAGTCTACTTACGCAACATTGTAAGCAAAATGTTGGCACGGAATTGTTATAGTCACAGGCGGACACACGTAGGAAACTTGTGCGCAAGAGTATACATATAAACTATCATAACCATATTATAGCAGTCGGACATTCAACCATTCTTGTGAACACTTTGGGTCACAAGCATTCACTGGGAACTGGTAAGTACATATGTTTATTATGTACTTTCAATGCTGCAAATTACGTTTGACTCCTGCCAAGACCGGCAATTCACCGCATTATTATCGTATCCTCGATAATACTGCCCTAGTTCATTAACCTGAGTTATTTGGACCCATTTCGACCAAATGCTTGGTCAATAAAAGCCGTATGGCATGTATCCGCTGGTGTAGATTATCTCCATTGATCAAATCGAAGCATGTGGGAGCATTCCGTGAGTATTGTACTGGCATTTTATGATCATGTGTTGTGTGCATGTCACTCCGACTAATTGCAGTAGCCATTTATTCTATTTGTAAACGAAGGGCGAACACTATTGAAATGTTTAATAAAATGTTGCTATGTATTTTATATTACTATTCAGTCCAATATCAGCCATGCGCCCTGTACATATAATTAAATTTTTGTTTCAATTAACTTTCAACAAATGTAACGTGAATTTTCTGGACGACTTTCATTTACTCTATGTTGGACATATTTAAAACTCCAAACCCATTCGTCTGTACATTCATTTTATTAAGTCATGTACGTTCAGAGTGAATTGTAAATAGTGAAAATTCTATTGCGACCAGGATAGACCAGATCAGACAGTTCTGCTCTAAATGCACTGATGTATACGTCAGTAAGCTGTAATAAGGACATGATGTGAAGTATAATTTATTGATCAGGGTAAGGCCAGTCGCAATTAAATGTGTGTTTACGAACGGTAAATAATTTGTGAATGACGTCGATATTCGCATGTATGGCTGTGAATATATGTTGTGTTGTACATTAGATATAGTGGCTGTTCATTAATGTGTTACATCGCATTCTCCAACATATGAATTCCATCAGCCCCCTTCTTCCAACTAGAGAAAATATATTTGTGTACATTGCAATTTATCATGATTCATCATTGTAATTTACGAGGTTGTTTATTGTTGCCATGCAATCATAATAATGATTTCATGTGCACTACTGTGACTATTATGGAGACTATAACACGTTACATTCTGGTAACAACACCGTTGGTGTTTTGTAGTCCCAGCCAGTCAGGCAGCCAGCCAGCAACCAGCGACGGCACGTCCATCTGGTGTATTCGCGTAGAACCAGTACGCTGCACCGATATTATTCTGGGGTCCACAACACGACACCGTGTACCAGCGGGGGACTCTGCTCCGCGTGGACCAGGGCGTAACGAGCGGTGTATTATTCCGGTGACGTCATTCCGTTCAAGGACGATATGAATCTCGAAGGACGTCCACCCATGTGATAGTGGCCCCATCCGCCCAAGTAGTCTATATACGTTAGTTCAAACTAACTTAACGACGTCATAAAACGTCACGGTCATGATGGGGTAAACCTGAGTTGAATAACAGAAACTCTAAGTTCGGATCTTCAACATGATGTACATTATTATACGACACTTACCTGTTCCAGAATCGTGACTGTGCCTTGGTTGTGTGACTGTGCCTGGTGTTACCATCAAGAGGACGTTGTCCGTACTGTCTTGATCATTCATTGTTTGTGTATATCATTATTTGGAAATGCATCATCATTGTAACTATATACCTTGTTGTCTCTTTCCACAACGTGCTTGGTGTTCTGTCCCATCAATAAACTATCCCGGTGTCACCCTGGCGTGACACACATCGTTGGTATGATAATAATTATGACATTTCAGCTTACTATAGAATATGCCCCGAATTTGGTATTAATCCAAACAAGGATTTTAGACAAAAAATAGACCATTGCAATCATAATCTTGGCGAATATTCTATGTATTTCCAGCCAAGTGGGGCATATAGATTAAGTCACAGAGATGTCATTCTTTAATGAGCATGATTATATCCAGCATAAAGTTGATATCACCAATTCCTGGGCCAGTTTTGTTCTAGACAACTCGGTTGGATATACTCAAGCTGGAGTTGAACGACTGAATCATAGTATCGAAATATATGTATGGCCAATGCTTGGAGCCCAATCACAAACTAGAACTTCCATTCTTGGTACTGGGACTGCTTTTGATGCACAAAACATTATTTAGCCAATGTTAATGATGCTATTAATAGGGCAATAGATTTACCCGATATTATATTTGGATATCAGAATGTTTTAAAACATGCTAGGTCAAAAGTTGACGTTCTGTATGGAATTGGATTACATATGGCGCCAAGCGACATGGATTTGCAAATTGGAAGTATTCAAAATTATAATAATTTAATAGTAATAGCTACCAATAAACAGTCGGTTGGTTTTAATCATAATGTAAATAATATGCCTGTACCGCCTCCGATACAAACGAAAGAGACAAGTATTATTAAACCATTGCAGATAAAGCCCGTGCATCATGTTCAATCTCATGCAATTAAAACTATACCAGAAAAAAATAGAATCATGATAATTAAAAAACTGCTTTGGTTGTAGGTAGTGTTCTTATTGGGCTAGGTATATTACTATTTTATTATTTTGAATGAACCAAACGTGTTTAGGCATACATGTAAATAATCCCAGCAATAGCTATTATTAATACCCATATACTATTTCCTACCCATGCAACTGTTTTTCCTAGAAAACCAATCAACCATGAAACTATATTCCAATAATACCAGGTAATGCTGTTGCTGCTTTACCAGCTAATGCTTTAAGTAAATCGGCTAAATGTTTTATTGTTTTTTACACATTCTTTAGCTCCTCCTTTTCCTGGTGGTTTGCAACACTAGATCCACCTGTAAGAGATACTATAAGAGTAGTAATTATCATTCCAATAGCAGTAATAACTGAAACGATTGTTATTCCTGTTTCTTTAAACACAATATTTATTCTTTCTCTTAATGGTTTAGATTTATTCGGTATTTTTTTCAAATTCACGTACATGTACTATCCTACTCTTCTGGTCATTCAAGGAATATTCAATGTTTGATATTGCATCCTTAGTTCTCGCTCAGATTCCATATCTGCAATATTTGCTATTCCATTATTTAAGCCTCTGGATTGTTCACATTAAATGTTATTATAGCTGATAGCTTTAGTTGAACCGCCTTCTTAATCGTGTCAAGTTCAGCTAGTTTTGCCTTATTATTTGCTAACTCTCCTTTTAAAGTTTGTATGCGCTCATAATAGCCCCGAAATTCCCTCGATGGTATGGAATCAAAGGTTCCAGTACTAACTGTTTGCCTTTCTGCATATTTTGTTGATGTATCAATAAGTTTGTTTACAAGTGTTTCTTCTTTATCAATAATAGTAATTGTCTGGATCACCTACCATATAGCCCGTGAGCCAATAACCGAACCCCCCCCCCCCCCCGCCCCCCCCCCCCCCCCCCTCCCCCCGTGGGATTTTTGCAGACATATATTTCCTGAAACTACATTCAATTATGAGTGTTAATCCGTTGTCTGCGCTCTGTAACCCGATGGATGAAACATATGGCGCATTTTCAAGTATGTCACCCTCGGTATTTTTAGTATCTTGAAAAATCGCATTTTTTTTATAAAAATTGCCTAACTTATATCCTTTTGTTCGAATAAGATGGTATTTTCGTACGTTTTCCGAGATTTTGAACACCATGGAATAGAATAATATACAATTGAAATAAATTTGACAATCTAGAAGTCATATTTTACAGGTTTTATTACCCCACCCACCCAATTTCAATGGTAAAATATACATGTTAATAACTTTATGAAAAGTTGGCGTTTTTTAATTTTATCAATGTCAATGTAGTCTAGTAGGGTCAATTGAACATATCCAATGTATATACGTCGACTATTCTATTTAGTGTCTACCACAAAATATACAAAGTGAAAAATAAGGTATTTTCGACCATTCCCCACCCACTCATTTTACAATGGAAATTTAACAGGTATGTAATATTATGCAATTTAACAACATTATAACAGCTTACTATGGATTGAAAACAACTCAAATATGTAACATTATTGTCCATACTTACTAAATATACTATGAGTCCGTGTTTTCGTCCGTCTGTACGGACATTTCTCAAATAAAAATTAACGCTACCGATTTTGAAATATATCCGAATATTCAAACATTTCGGGGCACTAGATCATTATCGGCAACAGTAGTTGATCTACAACATTAATAATCTCGTTATTGTGGCGAGACAATCCTCACAACATCAGGCAAGATGAAACACAATAGGCAATAACTGAATCCACATATAATACAATTCAAGAGGAAACACATGTCATGGTTTAAAGTATTCAACTTGGAATACAAAATATTCTACATGTTGTTAAAGTCAAAACATCGCACCTGTGGCGAGGCAATCCTCACAGCATCAGGCAAGATGAAACACAATAGGCAAAAACGGAATCCACATATAATACAATTCAAGAGGAAACACATGTCATGGTTTACAGTAATCAACTTGCAATACAATATATTCTACATGTTGTTCAAGTCAAAACATCGCACCTGTGGCGAGGCAATCCTCACATCATCAGGCAAGATGAAACACAATAGGCAAAAACTTAATCCACATATAATACAATTCAAGAGGCAACACGTCATGGTTTAAAGTATTCAATTTGGAATACAAAATATTCTACATGTTGTTAAAGTCAAAACATCGCACCTGTGGCGAGGCAATCCTCACAGCATCAGGCAAGATGAAACACAATAGGCAAAAACTTAATCCACATATAATACAATTCAAGAGGCAACATACATCATAGTTTACAGTATTCAACTTGGAATACAAAATATTCTACATATTGTTAAAGTCAAAACATCGCACATGTGGCGAGGTAATCCTCACAGCATCAGGCAAGATGAAACACAATAGGCAACAGCTTGATCCACATATAATCCAATTCAAGAGGCAACATATATCTTTGGTTTTACAGCATTCAACTTGCAAAAAAAAAATATACATGTTGTTAATGTCAAAACATCGCATCTATGGCGAGGCAATCATCACAGCATCAGGCAATATGAAACACAATATACAAACGTTCCAGCCTCATATAATACAATTCAAGAGACAAAATACATCATGGTTTACAATATTCAAATTGCGATCGTCACAACATCAGGCAAGTTATGTGAAGTTCTAATTGTGAGAGTAGGTTAAGATAAATCCAGACTAGTCATACGCGTCATCAGTGTCAAACATGGCATCAAGTAGGCTCTCTGTTTCATCAGTATCAGGTACGTCATCCCGTTCCTCTATCAACAGATCAACCATTTCACTTGGCAGGTGATCTCGTTCTGTCCACTTGCATTCTAACAAGCCATTGTTAACTTCCCATCCATGTTCATCTTGTGGCGGTATGTCTGCATCACGCCGGTCAGCATTGTTCCAAATGAGCGTTTGATAGTTGGCTCTTGCTACATGCATTTTCAGTGACGATCTGCATGGTGGTAAAAGGCTCAGGTCAGCCCCATTGTACGTCGAAAGAAGATCGCCAGACCTGGGGCTACACGTTTGTAGAAATAGCTCCGTTCGTAGCTTGTTGATATCTGTAATGTCTGATTTGTTGTACAGCAAGCATACAAAGTGTTCAAGCGTTTGAAATAGCTTTTCATCAACTGACTGAGACATTCCCAACTTCTGGAAGATTTCAATAAACTCTGGATGCCGCTGGAGTGTTTTCAAGGGAGTAACTTTACCACGCCGAACGAAAGCACTTGTGCTATCACAGCCTGTAAAAGCATGGAGTGCAGGCAATGCCAAAAACAGTTCAGTTCCTATGTCTCCAATGACACCATGTATGTTAACCAGCCGCCTCTTGTTCCCAACTCCGGTATCTAACAGCAGTTGTTGTTTCAGCTTCTGTCCGAATTTCAACATCAAAACAAACACATCCGTGTCTGGGGATCTCACAATAATGGTGCTGTTCTCTGGTGTATGCATTGCATGGTACGCACAATGCAGGATTAGCGGTGTATCCGCCTCCTCTTGCGATGAGTGCAACTCCTCTATCTCAACAGTTTGTGTAGTCTTACTATCAGTGCTAGTTAGCTAAATACATTGCTCCCCGCTTACAAACTGAATAGTCTTGCCGATCAGCTTTGGAGCGTACTTATCTTGCATCCATTCAGACATGAGAAGTCTAATTAGTTGTGTTTTGTTTGAATTGTTTGACAAGAACAGTTTCCAATCTCGTGGAACTTTTGTGAGAGGTCCTTTTATAATGTATGTCTTTGATGTACCCCTGCGTAGTCGCTCAGATGCTTTCATTGACAAGTCTTGGTATATATCTGTCACCAAATCTACACGCTCAACTGTCGGGAGCTGATGATATATGTTATCTGCAAGATCCGCGAATGTGTTTGGCAAAGCGGTCTGCATGTGTAACAGTGCATTGCCGTCAATAATATAGCTCACTTGACCCGTCGGAGGTACATCAACACTATGTGATTGTCCTTCAAGCTGGTGCATGAGTTTAGCTTTATCAGTTTTTGCTGGCGAGCCATCCGCAGTGGCGAGCGACCATGGCACAGGTCCCAATGGGTAGCTAAGCACCTTTTCCATGTCAATGTTGTGTTTGAGAGCAAGTGAAATTAGCTACCCAAATATATTTCGTTCAGCTACTAACTCCTTTGTCTTTCTCTGCGTACCAGTGAGCTTCACAGCTTTAGCGAGGTGATGCAAATGTTTTCAGGCGCAACTGTTTTATTGGTGCATGAAAGCTGACTGACTTTTCAACAAACGGCTCCTGTACAAACCGCGCAAACCTTTGTTTTCCTGTTATTTCTGCAGACAGCAAATCGTCAACGACATCTTTAGGAGCTGGCGCCCCTGATGATATGCAATAGAGCGATTCATCTGATACTTCAAACGGATCTATAACATTTCCTATTGCATTGATAATTTTCTTGACGTCTGTTTGTTTTCACTTCTGGATATTTCCGAAGTTCGTGTGTCCTTGTGTGAAGACTGTTCATGCGCGTTCATATCAGCCAGTTCAAGCGTAGCATCCATGTAGCTAGCTCGGAAGTGTCTCGTCATACACCATCTGTAGTATGCTGCACAATTGCGGCTGAAACCTATGATACCTCCATGTGACTTAGCATGGCGATTGATGGTTTGCTCTATTGTGATATCCACGCCATTTCTGGATGACGGAACACTGGATCGGTTCACGCTGAATCCATTGTTCCTCAACAGATCTTCCATCCCAGGATATAAACTGCTCTAAGTTTAACAAACTCAGCAGATATACTGTAGTATACCGTGCGTAGTTGGGATGGTCAAAGCTGAAGAACAATGGACACATCTTCTGAAGACATGCTATGCGAAGGTCTAAGTTGTTTTCTTTGGTGGCACGGAGAAACTGCAACACCGTATGCGCCGAATCCATGTATCCCAGCCAATACTGTGCCGTTTTCCCAAGTTTCCCTTCACTAAACCTGTCTCGAAACTCCGAGTATGATGACAATGCTTTCATGCATTTGTCATTTGTCATGAACTCCAATAATCTCCAAAAATACCCGAAAGGGCCATTATATAATACCTGTTTGGCGGCCATTTTGAAAATAATTACCGTTGATATCACACCAGAGATAATGCAAATCGATGTGAAAAAGGATCTGCCATGTGAATATGTTGCTACTGACATGATTAAATTGTAGGTAGCTCATCGTGTGGTGAAAACAAATGTTGCAAGCATAAACAATTAAGTATTTTGGCGGCCATTTTGATAATTGTGGCTATTTGAGGATGGTATCCAATATAAAACTTATTGTAAGTCATTTTATACTCAATTGGTGAAAAAAATGATATCGCTTAACTTGGAAGAACGTGATTTAAATGACACATATCGGCCTGTTCTAAAACCACCCAGTTTTGTATGGCGGCCATTTTGAAAAATGTCCGCCATTTGTTCATCCATCGGCTTTGTAGGCGCAGACAATCAGGTTTGATAGACAATAGGTTACTGAATCCGAAAATCATACTGACCAAAAATCCCACATGGGGGGAGGGGGGTTATTGGTGGCTCAAGGTCTAATATGTTTTTATTTTAATTCATTAAATTTCCTGTCAAGTTCTTCTGAATACACATCAACATTAGGCAATTTCTGGTATAATGTGTTACCATAATGTGTCGTAATTATATTCCCTGACAAATATTCTCCTTGTTTATTTTTATATGTAAGTCTTTTCCAGTCATTTCCCCCATTAAACCCATACGTCGCCTGTTTTTGTATTGCTATAAATTCAAGGTTTACTGGATATTTTCCCTCTAATACAATATGATTTATAAATTCAACCTTCGCAGCTTTTAATGTATCAGGCGAACCAACTTCTTTCCCACTGGCCAAATTAGGTAGAACACTAGGTGATGTATATTCTCCAGGATTACTAAAGACTGTTTCTTGAGTTGTTGAATCATCACCATAATTATTATGTGAAACCTCATGCATATCATAATCTCCTCCTTCAGCCATGTTTTATTTTTTATTATTACTAATCTAAGTATGCTTCATATATATAAAATGACTACATATGGCAGAAAACGTAATCCTTACATACATTTAAGAGAACCGTACGGAGTGAAAGGCGTAATACAATCAATTACAATAACAAATAATCCATCTACCATTGACCAAAATCAACAACTTTTAATTCCTTTCCCAAACTTAGGAACACATGATTTTAATAGTCCAGGTACAGTTCGTTTGGCATTCACAATTGCACTGGCTTCATCTGATGGCAATGCGAGAGTAGTTGAAAATATCGGCCGTGCGTGCTATCATAAAAAAATAGCTATTAAAATATCGGGAAATGCAATTATGTCAATTAACGATTCAGATGTATTTCACATTTATAATGATTTATTGAAAACATCATCAGAGCGATATAATTTAGTTTATCAAGGAATAGATGAAAGGAAGAATTCAAATATTACAAAATTACGAGTTGGTGCAGCGGATGGAAATGATATCAAAGTCCAAGATAAAGCCATTGTAGACAAATTTGGAAACCGCTTCTATATACCATTAGGCTTTGAACTTCTTGAAGCTCATATGCCGTATTATCAGTCTGGTCTTGAAGGAAGACTTGAATATGAACGTACATTTATGATTATTCGAGAGTTATTATAGCTACATGTGATGTGAATGCTAATTATGAAATTAACAAGAAATTGTGTGGAATTTGATATGGTCACTGAGCCTAATCTGGCAACAATGGTGAGAAATCAATATATGGGACAAATGTCTATATTATATGATAGAATTCTTCGACATCGTGAGATTGTGAAATATAAGAGTAATGTATTAATCTGAATACTCTAGCCCGGTCGATGCAGGGTATTTTAATACTTTGTGATGTATATAAAAATAATGGAGAGCAATCCTGAGGTTCAATACAATACAATACAATACAATATATTTTATTCTGTTATATAACATATTTTACATGTTTTTACCATAAATAAATGTAGTATGGTACAGTGAGACATGATAAATTAAATTAATTATCGTGTTTGATGAGCTTAGAATGTGAAACCTGAATGAGGTAGAAATTCCAGAACAGAAAGAGGAGATTAAACAAAAGAATAGCAAACGAGTTGAGGCGGGTAAAATGGATGCAGATGCAAGAAAGGTCAAACAAGAAAGCCTATTAAATATGGTACATAAACAAAAAGTAAATATACCACCTGGAGAGTATAAAGTTACAATGAAAGTTCATAAAACTACGTAAAATGTGACATATTTGATTGTTGGAATATGTATAAGTGCATGTGCTTTATTTGATTGGAACTTGTTTTGCCGTCCAGCGGTAGTAAAGGAAACACATATAAACATGCGTAGAGTCAGTGATGTAAAACGCAATCCACATTTTATGGAGAGAATAATTAATTAAATACATAATGTATAAACAATAAAAATGGCGACGATGAATACCAATGGGAAAATAATAGGAAATATGCTGTATCATGCTGCTGTAATAACGGCGCTTGAAATAGGTTGTGCACAAAAAATTAATACAATTATTAAACAAACAGTTCCAAAATTTCAACTTGATGGTTCTAATATGTGTATGCTTAGGTTGGATACCTGACTTGCTATTGCTACTAAAGATATGCCGGTAAAGCAGGGTATAATATCCAGATAATAGTTTGAAGTAATAACATTATTATATTTAAAAAATGGCGCTGAATAGCTATGATGGTTGGTGGCGCATTAGTTAATGCATTAGCCTTTACGGGTAGGAATTTATTATTTAGTTCATTAGGTAGTAATTCTTCTAAAAGCCATGATAAAGCAGTGGAAAATTTGCATAAGACACAAGCCGAATGGGTAAAAAAAGAGAGATTAGATTGGATTAATAATGAAATTGAAACCAGAATCACGCTGCTAAGACGTTTGATGATGTAGATGAGGTTATACGAGAATATAATGCTGTAACAGCTCCATTGGCAGGTGCACAACGATTACATTTGACAGAAAGCCAACATTGAGTGATTTTTATACGCCTTCACAAAGTCAAAATGATACAGAAATTGTGTTCGTTGTTGGTGGAATGACGGTTATAGTGTTCATTGTGTATATATTGGCTTAATTTTAATGCTGACTGTTTATTCCACCGCCTATATCAAGAAAATCATAATTTAGTATGTTTAATATCTTTTTTACTTCCACTTCCGGTCCTGAAAGTCTGCGAGGATTCCAACTTAATCCCCTACTAGCAATGTTAGTACATTTTGCTATACAGAAAGATGTACATTTTTTTAACATAAAGTTGTACTGTACAGAAAGTTGTACAATTATTGTACAGAAAGTTGTAAAATTAGTGTACAGAAAATTTTACAATTATTGTACAGAAAGTTGTAAAATTAGTGTACAGAAAATTTTACAATTATTGTACAGAAAAGTTGTACAATTATTGTACAGAAAGTTGTATTTTTATTTTTAGAACAATACGGCGTAATATAATTTTTTGGTGATCTAGCATTTTTTTCAATGCAACAAAATAAAAAGTGTTTTTTATGCATTTTTGGGTTAGTCCACAGGGTAATTATTTTGGTACTTATTTTACAATTATTAAAAAGTAAGGGTTTATTTGAACTGAAAAATTGTGTTGGGTATGGTCCAGAACACCTATTATGTATATATATAATACTTACCTTGGAGTGAGCGCGCTTACAACCCTTTCAGCATTGCTGTTGTTGTTGTAACCACGTGATCATGCACCTTTAACTCGATATCAAAAGACGCCATCATGGTATTCTATTTATCAGGCAACATTTTATACTAGAGAATGGATACTATTTGATGTTCTTTGTTGAATAAGACGCGGGCTTGTATAAGTGCGCCATTACACTGGCACTATTCAGTAACATCACGTGGCGTAGTTCGATCAATGGAACGCGACAGAAGGTAGTTGTAACCATGGTAACGATGCGTATGCAGGATATGACAATTTGTTATAATTTAGTGCGTTTTCGATCAAGGCATAGCAACGTGTTAAATTGTCAGCGATGTCTTCAGTAGGTTGGAATGTGGGAGAACTACTTGCGTACATGTATAAAGTAATGTTATAGGAATTAATGGAATTTTTGTTAAATTTATCGGGGAATAAACTTGGAAAAGTCGCGGGAATACTGGTCGAAGGCCGAAAGGCCTCGTCCAGTATTCCCGCGACTTTTCCAAGTTTATATCCCCGATAAATTCAACAAAAAGGACTTATAATTCCAGCATTTGAAATAAATTCATCGAGAAAATGAGTTTATTTTCCGTTTTCTTAAGAATTATTTTAACTGCGCCTCACGGTTACGGAAAGTAGTTCGGCGTGGGAGTTTATTGGGATATAAATTTTTGACAGAGACTTGCTACGGGCCAATTAAATGTTAGGGAATTGTGTAAATATTTTTGTGCTGGAATTATAACATTATAAACAACACAAAACTCGTAATTACATACTTGATGCTGTTTTCTTCTGAAATATTCGGATTTGTTAAAAGAAAATGCTATAATACACACAATATCAAAGGACTGACGTCCTGAACTTCTTCTCAGTGTCTGTGGATGACAAATACACTAATAATTAATCTAGAGTGGAAAGCGTTTCGCGAAACAAATTTTCCGAAATCTTACGAAAACTGGCCCAGATCATGACAGTTCGACACTTCTGATGCGGTTTGTCGATCATCTCCAATAAGATGCTCTCTATAGAGAAACGACACGATGTCGTGATCTGCCTAACAGTAGTCAAATAAACAAACAATCGGTGAAAAGTGCTTGTTCTGGGCCGAATTGAGAAGGGGGAGAAAACGTTGAGTTAAACATAGATAATAAATAACGTTAAGTTTATGAACGCAGAAAGACTGTTACCTTAACGTCGGAGTTAACAGGGGTCTGAGCGTCGTGGATTTGTCACAGCATGCTAGATAATCATTAGATAAATACTCCTGGCCCTGCTTATAACCCCGTATAGATTTTGAAAATTGATTTGAACTATTGGACCATTTATCTTTAAAAATCACACAGGTGCTTCTTCGAAACCGGCTGGGAATGGCCGTCAGGGCTGTAAATCCAAGATGGCGGCTGGTAACCTAGTATTTAAAATCTAACTTTTGAACCATGCAATATAGAAGTAAGTGGAATGCCTCGTTGTATAGGTTTTTGGGCGTGGGAAATCCATTTGTGGCATCTTCTTCGTGATTGGAGGTCAAGGTCACATGCTAAGGTCAAGGTCAAGGTCGAAAAATCATCAAAAACGGATGATTTCAAATTATGTTATTGTACAACTTCTCATTCGGCTCACTATATCGTAGACTGGCGAATTGTTCACTTATGAAATTGAACACACAATCCAAACATTAGGAAAGACTACAGTCAAACCTGCGGTAAAGGCCACCAGCCTTTATTAATTTGCGCCGATATGAGCATATGACTTAAGCAGCCACTGTTCTAGGTCTGCGGTAGTATATTTACTATATGTATAGAAGTGTATCCTGTTAAGCAGCCATCTAATTTAAAATGCCCATTTTGTTGCATTATGTTGTGGATGTGTTAGACATGTTTAACTTTAGCTACATAGTAGTGCCAAGTAATACCTACATATATGCCATATTCCCTATAATTATGACGAAACATGAATCTTATACGAGTCACCTATCCGTCCTGACGAAAGTGCAAATGGGGTATCTGGGCATATGTTTATTTATTTGCACAGATCTTCTTGTGGCAGTAGATCACACACATACCATCTGCTGCGTTGCAGGAACAGCACTTTCAGTTGCATTTTCGAATACAGCCACATATGGTAAGGATTTTGGCGGGGATCGGTTTTAGTGGCAGTAGGGTTCCGTTTTGGTTGATCCAACCATAATCAATGGGGTCAAGCTGACTGGCATCATCTAGTAAGGTACGATCATTGCGGATCACATAAATATACCTCCTCAAATGTCATCGGATGACGCTGGATGTGGGTTGTAGTCCCTCGAACCATACAACTGAATGCCTGTGGACGTCAAGTCGCAATTGGTCAAATTCAGTTGCAGTGGTTTTGCTTGTCGCACCGGCCCATGCACGGACGAGGTATTGTTCCGCCTGATGTAGCTCCGCTTCAGAGAGCACAGGATAATCGCCGAAGCTGGAAAGAAGCATTGCTGGTCTGCATACGAGTGCAGCATGTTATATGCCCACTTGTCTGAGTGCTTCGTCCCCAATCGTGACATGTGCCTTGATGAGTACACGGCATAATTCGTCTCCTAGTTTGAGGTGTATGGCATGAAGCGGAATCATCCATCGCTTCTCTACAGTCCCATACTGAACCCAAAGCTCCCACAAACCACCCTCTTTGAACAAACTAATGTAGCGCAGGAGAAGAATTACAGTATCTGTGTCAATATACACTACAATAGCTCTCTCGCAGCTCCTTCCGACTGCCCAGTGCACGTGACAGTCTGCCTCCTCCAGTCAGTTGTTGAGATCTGACAGATCACGCGCAGGTGATCCAGCCAGCTTCAGCCTTGCAGATATTAACTCTTCATTGACCACCATTCCACTCAGAACCACGTCCTGTAGATCACGTTCAGCCACATCCCGCACCAGTAGCAGAATGTTCTGTTTGTTGAGACTAGATGTCTAGAACTTGTCCAGCTGGACACAGACTAGGCACAGACTCTAGGCACAGACTCATCCACGACGGCCAAATCAACAGCGCTATCCTACCAGCTCTACGATTCCGCTCACCCTCCTTGATGCTCAATTCATTGTAGATATCGAATACTATGTGCTTCATTACCAGTGTTGTACAAACTCGACGGGCACTCTTCAAAACTTCTTGGATGACTCTACCAAAGTTTGTAGATATAGACCGGAGATTGGGAAATTGTCGTATTTTCGACATAACGTGTGTTGCTTGTGGACTGTCTCAGGTGAATTGGTAATCATATGAGGTAAGATTAGTTTCCAGCTCATTGACCAATTTTTCTTTGTAAAGCTTTGTTGTGATGTCGCCGACAAATAGTTGGCTAGATTGCAAAAGGTCATGCGAATACAACTCTTCTGGCGACATTCCACGCAGTGTAGCAATTTCTGCCTACCTCTGTGCAGATGTGATTTCTTGTGTGGAAACGGTAGTCTTGGTTGGAACAGTATTGGTCTTCGTTGTACACTGTGAGTTAAAGGCAGGAAGATTCACATTATATATGGTGACGCTAAGTGTTTTAGACCTGACCACGTACAGCTCATTACGGAATTGCCGGTATGCTATGTCACCATTCTCCAGCGCCTTCAGAAGTATCGCCTTTACGATGTCATTGACAATGTGCTTTGTCACGAGAGTGGCACATTTGGCGCCAGAACAATGAAGCGGTTTTTCCGCGCCTTCACAAAGTTTAGCAATTGTGCCACATTTCGGTCGCATATCAAACCCTTTCGGCCACCGAGCTCATGTTGTATTGTCGTTTCCAGGTGATCCATGAGTCGTGCATTGGTGAGTAACTGGAGAAGATTGCTGATCGCAAGGATCTCATGAAATAGAAGTCTAAACTCGGCCACAACATCAACATATCCAGCGCGCCCAACAATCACGTGTCTACCTGGACCCTGTGATAATATGTTCTGTGACTGCTCAAGTTTCATATCCCCTGTCACAGCAGCAAATACCGCACCCGGTCGGTCTTTCACAATAAACTGGCCCATACAGAACCGGTGGTAGAGTGTGGGATAGGTGACCTCCAGAACCTGAATCCTCTCCAAGTACCATGATGCGTAACGCAGATAATTGATAGCATCAAACTCACGTAGGATCCCCATCGAAGCCTTCACTGTTCGGACATGCAATGGCCAGTTAACATCACGGTCTGCAGCAATCAGCTGTTTAATGATTGCAACGATCTTCCGAAAGTTCATGAAGTAATGACACAATTCCGATTTCTGCTGACACCCTTGAACACATGTGTTAAATTGTTGACGGAGATCAGCAGCATCAGCGGATACCTGCTCAAACTTGGGGACACACCCCTCCCGCTTCTTCGTTTGCAATACATCCTTGAGCTCAATGGCTGACTGGAAGATAAGCATTCCTATCAATGACCTGACGTAGTGGCCACCAGAGAGCACAGTTGAAACTGTTTTTGGTCCAAAAACCTCACTTTCAATGAGTGCATCGCTCATACCACTGCCACTTAGGTACATTCCTGCATATCGCAGGAGTACCTTAGCAAAGTGAAACGTTCCAAACATTGAAAAAAGGTCATCGAAAGTGTCCGGCTCGCTCATGACTATATCAACAATAATTTGATACACACCCTCATCAGAAACTATAGCTATAGTATCTTGATTCAACTGGCGCCGGGATGCCTGGAAATTGGTCAGTGCCTTGCGGACAGTGGCATATTCTGTCAAAGGAGAACTCTCATCAGTGGCACATTTGCTGTCGTGACCAGTGCATGAATGCCACCCCAGGGAGGCAGTGAATAAATGATATGAGGCATTCGGTATTGGCTGACTGGTATGCAGCTTCCTCAGCATCAGATAAAATATTCACGTCGATGTTTTCTACAAGCCTATAGTTGGGTGGTAAGGTAGGTTTCACCACGGCTTTGTGGTGAGAGTGTACAATTTGGCAAGGAAGTTTTTTTTATCTTCGAAATCTTCATTGTCAAAGGCACCAAATGCCCAGCTATCATCAGAAAAATGGCTTGGAATGGGCACCCCAGTGACCTCTGATGACTGTATTGTGTAAGCACACATGAGACACTGTGTTCGCTTCACTTCATTGTAGCTGGCAGAGGTCACTACTCTGTTTAATGTTATGAGTATCTCCCTGCTGCGTGTCTTCCCATACATATATTGTCCTAGCATTGTGTGGCGTGGAGTTCTTCTTCGGCCGTGATTAATATGGTTATAGGTCATCTGGAAATGACAGTTAAGATTTGAATGCCCATTTTTCATAGCCCATATATCCTCTTCGTCAAACAAAGTATCTTCACCATCATCACAGTATGCATGTTTTTCCTCATCTGGCATTTGCATCATTTCTATGGTGGCCATCTTGGATTATGCGACGACCTCCATTGTAACAAATGTGCAAAGGCTTAATCCACGGACCATAATTGTGAAGCTTGACCAGCATCGGCCAAGCGGTTCACGAGAAGAAGACGTTTGAAATCTATACTAAAATGATGACCTCTCGGCGGCCATCTTGCATGACGTAATCATTCGATTTCGACAACAAAATTCTCCAGAGCGATCATCTCCTCGATACCTTCGATGTGCTATATAACATGATCATATTTTGTCAAATTTGAAATTTGACCCCTACTTAACCACGGGGCCCGCCCATTTTTGATGCCGGGGTCATCATTTTAACAAATGTGAAAGAGCATTGACTATCGATCATTCCTGCCAAGAATTTGACCTACTTTCCGACAGCGGCCATCTTCATATCCATGAAGTTTGTTCAACATCGGCCAAGCAGTTCAGAAGAAGACGAGGTCGGATACATGTTGACGGACGGACGACGGGCGGGGGAAAAGAGGTAACAATAGCTCACTTGAACCTTCGCCTCAGGTAAGCTAAAATTTCCGGATGTTTGGAGGACACAGACACAGTTTGCTTGCAAATTCTGATCCATTACTGCCAAATTCCACCCGAAAAACATGGTGGGTTGTCTTAAAGGTACATGCCCACTCAGTAGGCAGAAAGCGTTCTTTATATGAATTAAATAAGTGTATACTAATATCACTATTCCACTATTTTATTCTAAAATTTACAATTGCCCGCTATACAGATATAATAATTTAGTAATATTTATTTTACTGATAGTGACACGCGGTGGTATCAGGCTATTTTCATATGCAAATGAGGCATGCTGTTTCTTAATTAGTTATACTAATTAAATGCGTCACCTGAATAAATAATATTTTCGATAGATTATAAAGTATGAACATTGCACATCAAATATAAATACATAGAATAAATAGTAATGTCCGTTAATATTTTAAGGAAACATGGTTATCGCCCCCGATATCAGTGTGGAAATTTACGTATAATAATGTCAATCAATATGTGGTGTAATGGTGAATGAATGTTTATTTTGCCAGAAATAAAATGTCATATCTACAGAATGTACGAAACTATCTGTCTCCCTTTTTGTGTGCCTACTGAGTGGGCATGTAACTTTAACTCCGGGTTTCAGCGTATTTTTTAGCGTTTAATGGAAAACACTGAACCATTTGATCACGCGATGTAAACACCGTTGCAGTGACCAAATAATATTAGCAAAATTGTGGGACATGACGATGTTGAATTTTTCTTTAGAGGCACCTAGTACGACATGCATGTCGATGGGAATCTGACCAGGGGAAATCTCCAAATCAGAGCTAAATATTTATATAAAAAAACCATTATATATTCATTCAGCCCTGAAATTATAATAACCTGACCTGGTGCCAGGTTCTACCTCACCAGAGTCACTCAGCCCCACTTCCTAAACGTAATATGATCAGTAGTGTTTTTGGGATTTACTCAAGTCCATTTAAAATTCTTACTTATTAATTCATTTAATTTGCAAGTTTATTAAGCTACCTAAAGTTTCTAAATAAAGTTAACATTTGCTGTAATTCCCTACTTCGTGTTGTGCTTCTATACTTCGAGTTGTTTGCGGCTGTCCCAATGAGCCTTGTATACCCTTTGTCAAGCTCCTACTACTGATGATGAACGCCATCTGAATACGTCATCAGCAACCAATAAATTAATATATTATAAGAGACTAGGGAGTATCAAAAATAATGTCACTAATTTGGGAAGGTATCAGTGTTTAATGCGTCGCAAGAGAAACAGGAGGACCAAATGATTCTCATTAGCCGTTATTTATATGGCTTACTTTATGTACAGAGCTAAACTATCTTCACCTCCTGCCATCAAACTTATTCACGTGCATTTTCAGTACAACTACCAGATGTTAAATGTTATTCCCATAGATATACCTTTCGAAACACAGATGTTGTCATACAGCATCCACGTGAGAATAGCATACATACCATCTGCACCTGATGGAGGCTGCAATGTTACATTGGTACTAATTGTACTATTTGTATAATTGGTATAACAGGATTCAATTCTTAAGTAGCACGGCTTTTCCGAAGCCAATTATGTACCTGACCTCCCTCAAAGTATACTTTGCTGGATAAGTATACCTCGTAATTTTGATGAAATGGGCTACATGATTCCATTGAGGATAAAACCCAACGTTGAATGTATCCTTCGCTAGTTGCGAACGGTAACTCTTGCAATCTACTCCCTTATCGTCCGTTGCCTACGGACGGTACGGGAGTAGATTGCAAGTTACCGTTCGCAAGTAATCCTTCGCATGCTCCCAACCAACCAACCAACCAACCACCGAAACATACCCGAAGTGAAACGTGTAATTACTAGCAGTCTCGTAGTCCATTCCGGGTGGCGCTTGCAGATTGTCCAGAGTAAATA
>CM055273.1:56609428-56755290 GCA_029237695.1 Conchocele bisecta | reverse complement strand
CCCCCCCCCCCCCCCTGAATCCGCCCATGAAGACGTTAACAGCTGACATCTAATACCATAACCTAAAGTTAAATAACCACCGCTAAATTAATTTATTTTCCATTATAGCTTTGCATTTTTATGTTTCCTTCCTCCCATCTGCTTGACATTTCACACGCGCATTGCTCCAATGGTCCTCTACCGCCCTGTGACAAATCCACATTCGTCCCGCCCCCGCTAAGCCCAGGGTCAAGGTCACAGACTTGGTGCGTTCCAAACCTTAACGCTGGATAAATGCCTTATAATTTCTGTTTCCTTGCTCGGATCTGCTTCACATTTCACACACGCTTTGCTCCAATGGTCCTCTGCCACCCTGTCACAAAACCACATTCGTGCCGCCCCCGAAAAGCCCAGGGTCAAGGTCACAGACTTGGTGCGTTCGAAACCTTAATGCTCGGTAAATGCCTTATAATTTCTGTTTCCTTGCTCGGATCTGCTTCACATTTCACACCCGCATTGCTCCAATGGTCCTCTGCCACCCTGTGACAAATCCACATTCGTGCCGCCCCCGCTAAGCCCAGGGTCAAGGTCACAGACTTGGTGCGTTCGAAACCTTAATGCTCGGTAAATGCCTTATAATTTCTGTTTCCTTGCACGGATCTGCTTCACATTTCACACACGCATTGCTCCAATGGTCCTCTGCCACCCTGTGACAAATCCACATTCGTGCCGTCCCCGCTAAGCCCAGGGTCAAGGTCACAGACTTGGTGCGTTCGAAATCTTAATGCTCGGTAAATGCCTTATAATTTCTGTTTCCTTGCTCGGATCTGCTTCACATTTCACACACGCATTGCTCCAATGGTCCTCTGCCACCCTGTGACAAATCCACATTCGTACCGCCCCAGCTAAGCCCAGGGTCAAGGTCACAGACTTGGTGCGTTCGAAACCTTAATGCTCGGTAAATGCCTTATAATTTCTGTTTCCTTGCTCGGATCTGCTTCACATTTCACACACGCATTGCTCCAATGGTCCTCTGCCACCCTGTGACAAATCCACATTCGTGCCGCGCCCGCTAAGCCCAGGGTCAAGGTCACAGACTTGGTGCGTTCCAAACCTTAACGCCGGGTAAATGCCTTATAATTTCTGTTTCCTTCCTCGGATCTGCTTCACATTTCACACACGCATTGCTCCATTGCTCCTCTGCCACCCTGTGACAAATCAACATTCGTGCCGCCCCCGGTATGCCCAGGGTCAAGGTCACAGACTTGGTGCGTTCGAAACCTTAACGCTCGGGTAAATGGCTTATAATTTCTGTTAACCTTGCTCGGATCTGCTTCACATTTCACACACGCATTGCTCCAATTGTCCTCTGCCACCCTGTGACAAATCCACATTCGTGCCGCCCCCGCTAAGCACAGGGTCAAGGTCACAGACTTGGTGCGTTCGAAACCTTAACGCCGGGTAAATGCCTTATAATTTCTGTTTCCTTGCTCGGATCTGCTTCACATTTCACACACGCATTGCTCCAATGGTCCTCTGCCACCC
Source organism: Conchocele bisecta (assembly GCA_029237695.1). Classification (NCBI taxonomy): domain Eukaryota; kingdom Metazoa; phylum Mollusca; class Bivalvia; order Lucinida; family Thyasiridae; genus Conchocele; species Conchocele bisecta. Next base: position 56,753,766 of record CM055273.1, on the reverse strand, counting down.
TGTGACAAATCCACATTCGTGCCGCCCCCGCTAAGCCCAGGGTCAAGGTCACAGACTTGATGCGTTCGAAACCTTAATGCTCGGTAAATGCCTTATAATTTCTGTTTCCTTGCTCGGATCTGCTTCACATTTCACACACGCTTTGCTCCAATGGTCCTCTGCCACCCTGTTACAAAACCACATTCGTACCGCCCCCGAAAAGCCCAGGGTCAAGTCACAGACTTGGTGCGTAAATTAATTTTTGAAAACCTTAAGCTCGGGTAAAATGCCTTATAAATTTCTGTTTCCTTGCTCGGATCTGCTTCACATTTCACACACGCATTACTCCAATGGTCCCTCTGTGCCACCCTGTGACAAATCCACATTCGTGCCGCCCCCGCTAAGCCCAGGGTCAAGGTCACAGACTTTGTGCGTTCGAAATCTTAATGCTCGGTAAATGCCTTATAATTTCTGTTTCCTTGCTCGGATCTGCTTCACATTTCACACACGCATTGCTCCAATGGTCCTCTGCCACCCTGTGACAAATCAACATTCGTGCCGCCCCCGCTATGCCCAGGGTCAAGGTCACAGACTTGGTGCGTTCGAAACCTTAACGCTCGGGTAAATAGCTTATAATTTATGTTAACCTTGCTCGGATCTGCTTCACATTTCACACACGCATTGCTCCAATGGTCCTTTGCCACCCTGTGACAAATCCACATTCGTGCCGCACCCGCCAAGCCCAGGGTCAAGGTCGCAGACTTGGTGCGTTCAAAACCTTAACGCCTGGTAAATGCCTTATAATTTCTGTTTCCTTGCTCGGATATGCTTCACATTTGACACACGCATTGCTCCAATGGTCTTCTGCCACCCTGTGACAAATCCACATTCGTGCCGCCCCCGCTAAGCACAGGGTCAAGGTCACAGACTTGGTGCGTTCGAAACCTTAACGCTGGGTAAATGCCTTATAATTTCTGTTTCCTTGCTCGGATCTGCTTCACATTTCACACACGCATTCCTCCAATGGTCCTCTACCGCCCTGTCACAAATCCACGTTCGTGCCGCACCCGCTAAGCCCAGGGTCAAGGTCACAGACTTGGTGCGTTCGAAACCTTAACGCCGGGTAAATGCCTTATAATTTCTGTTTCCTTGCTCGGATCTGCTTCACATTTCACACCCGCATTGCTCCAATGGTCCTCTGCCAACCTGTGACAAATCCACATTCGTGCATCCCCTGCTAAGCCCAGGGTCAAGGTCACAGACTTGGTGCGTTTGAAACCTGAACGCTGGGTAAATGCCTTATAATTTCTGTTTCCTTGCTCGGATCTGCTTCACATTTCACACACGCATTGCTGCAATGGTCCTCTGCCACCCTGTGACAAATCCACATTCATCCCGCCCCCGCCAAGCCCAGGGTCAAGGTTACAGACTTGGTGCGTTTGAAACCTTAACGCTCGGGTAAATGGCTTATAATTTATGTTTCCTTGCTCGGATCTGCTTCACATTTCACACACGCATTGCTCCAATGGTCCTCTGCCACCCTGTGACAAATCCAGATTCAAATATGCCTTGTTTTCTTTGGCTGCCAGCGGGGGCATTCGTGTGCCGACAGGCCACATTTCTAGTTTTCTATGTGTTACCCTGTTACAGCTAGGTACTATTATTATCCATGTTGTCACCTCTCCTGTGTTGATATGAGACACGCCCTGCGATTTTGTACCTTCGTACATCTGCGTAATGTCATTAAATACGTTTACAAAATTTGCAATATTTTTTTCATAAATTACGCAGGAGTTACAAAATCACATGGCGTGTCTCATATTTAATGGGAAGTGGTAAAACCCGTACTTATTATGGCAGGTATGCTACTGTCTGTTTCGCGAAACAAGCCCAAATATTACGGCCATATAACCAATGCAAAAACAATTTTATTTTTCGATAATATTAAATGTTATCAAACTTTAACAATGAGCCTTCTGTTTCTTTCTTGAAATTTTGAAAATTGACTCCGAAACTTGGCTAGATAGATTGGAAATGATCTAACAAAGAACACAAAAGTTAAATTTTGCAAATCGGTCCACTACATCTGAAATTAGAAAAATGTCCCCATGTTAAATCCCCATTTATTTTATACGTACACCATTCGCAATTTATATGTGCTTCAGAAACATGATATACAAAATATAAATAAAATATACAAAATAATGGTGATTTAGAAAGAACTAGTTTGCGAGATGAAGCGATGTTCCGGCACTGACCAATATGAACTCACGAGATGTCAATATGGGAAAACATTATAGGAATGAATGGCCTTTTTTGTGGAATTTATCGGGGTATAAACTTGGAAAAGTCGCGGGAATACTGGACGAAGGCAGGAAGGCCTCGTCCAGTATTCCCACGACGTTTCCAAGTTTATATCCCCGATAAATTCCACAAAAAGGCCATTCAATCCTTATAACTCCAGCATTTGAAATAAATTCATCAAGAAAATGTGCTTATTTTCCGTTTTCTTAAGAATTATTTTAACTGCGCCTCACGGTTACGGAAAGTAGTTCGGCATGGGAGTTTACTGGGATATAAATTTTGGACAGAGACTTGCTACAGGCCAATCAAATGTTAGGGAATTGTGTAAATCTTTTTGTGCTGGAATTATTGACCCTTGCGTTGCATTGTTTCAATGGAAAACGAAAGTACGTATATAGTAAAATAAAACATACGACGATATTTGCATAACAACAATAATAATAATAATACACAGCAAGTTAGTGTAATATGTACCCGGAAACAAATTTGGTGTGGAAACAGTTGTCATCCTGTACGTCTGTTCGTCTGTCTGTCCGAGATTTGCGTTAATGTTTTCCGGGTTACCAACTATATGAAGTTAGATTGGCTTCAAATTTTACAAACATACTTGTCAGAAACCATATTTTAATTCTTAAGCCATATCGTGCTGAATGTCAACGTCATTTGACTTAGAAATGTGCATTTAAATTTGTTTGTATCCCGTCAACATAGTGCGTATGTGCCGTGAAACTTAGTACCGTGAAACATTTTTGATATCCTGTCAATGCGACCTAATCACTGCGTATGAATATGTGCGGTGGCTGGGGTTATTTTTTGCCATGTGTAGGTGTTGACGGGATAAATAGAATAGTAGGTTAGTGCCGTGAATGGGAAAAAAATATCTGGCGCAGCACGGAAACGGGATGTGCTCGGCAGAGCCTCGCCCATCCCGTTTCCTAAGCCTTGCTAGATGTTTTCCCCATTCACGGCATTAACCAACTATTCGCTATATATGTACCACGGAACGAATTATGTGTATATATAGATGCCAACCTGTCTGTCCGTCTGTCTGTCATCAAGGGGTTCGAAGAGCCTAGGAAAATATAATACAATAGACTTATTCCGTATAGCCCCTACGCCTATTGTACTTTAGGGACTATTCCTTTGATCTTTTAAATAACAAATAGCTCATAAACCCAACGTCCGTCTGTCCGTCTGTCTTTCCGAGATTTGCGTGTTATGGTACCATGTGGCAACTATACACACGGTCAAGGTCAAATGACTGAGAAATGTGTATTAATGTTTCGAATTAGTACATCCTCAATCAGTGTTAACGGGGCCCGTTTCACTTAAACGACTAAAATGTTCGTAAGTGCAAATTTAGGATCGTCTCGAAATTTCAATTGATGGATTTACATTTATTGAGCATAGGCTGCATATGCAGCCTATGCTCAATACATGTAAATCCAATCATTGTTTACAAGAAAACATTGTTAATGTGAAATTTACAGATTATCATAAGGTTGCACATACGAACATTTTAGTCGTACGAAGTATAGTGAAACGCCCCCCCCCCCTCCCTCCCACCCCCCCCCCCCCCCGATGTTCTAGTTTAGATATGCGTCAACGTGTATAACTACCTACTATTACATCTCTGTCGGCAAGTCGGCTTGAAGGTTCAAATACTTATTTGTCAATTTGCGTTAACGTTTTGTGTTTGAAGTATTGATGCCGGATACAGTCATCCGTGTTACTGACTTATTTATCAAATTGTGTAAGTGATAGTAAAGTAAAATCCGTACCTGTTATGAAAATGTAGGCTGTTAACGTTTTGGCCAAATCCATTTTCAAATCACAAATATGGCACAATATTGCACTCCTTCAGTTTCTTCTCTTATCTATATCGCAATGGCCAGCCCATTACTAAGTAAGTGAAAATGTCGCAGGTGTGACATGTCGCTCTATAATTGATGGACAATGTATATCACGTGCACCTGGTATTTTGGACCTTGTTGACTTCCAATTTCCGAAATATCTCAGCAATTCATGAAAACATTTTAAAGCGACGAGTGCAATTATATATATATATATATATATATATATATATGGACACTATTGAAATCGGCTCGCCAATGACGCTGTTCTCGTAACTGTAGCTATTTCTCGTAACTGAAATTATGAAGTTCCCGAAATAACTCCAAAACGGTTAAAGTTACGAGAACGCCGTCTTTGTCCTGTTTTAACTTGCCATTTCCACGGCTTATCTGCACGTATCACACTTAAATGTCTCCAGCAGTTGCAGACATACATGTATTTAAGATACTCTATGTTGAAGCGGACTTAAAGGTGGGGTCACATTGATAAAGGCACATAATGTTCTTTGTAGGAAGTATATAAATGTGCAGCTACATGTACTTTAAACATTACGAGTGCCCGCTATAACAGAGATTTAATCATGTATTGCTACATGACTGCCGTTCTTCGACACCGCTCGGAGCCGTGTTCAAACGTACAGCGCGCGCTGTTTGACCATGCCTGTAGGCATTGCTCTTTCCGGGGTCAGGCAAACACCTACGTGTGTTTGTTTGTTTGTTGGGGTTTAACGGCCTATCAACAACTAAGGTTATTTAAGGCCGGGTCAATGGGGTTAGTACTAAATCCCATATATTACCTGTACACCAACACCTACGTAATGAATGTGTCTCATGACGTTACTAGAACGCGACGTTACGTCACCAGACCAGTTCATAACTGTCGCACTGAAATTTTGAAATTGATGCGGCTGCATCACGCGATATGTACTGCGGCCCCGGAACATGTATGTGTAAATCAGCTGTTTGAATGGAGCAGATTATCAAAGTACCGAAAGTACTGCATATATATATGCTCAAATTGCATATTTCTGACGGAAATGTAACAATAACGTTCGACCATGTCCAGCCGTGGGTAAACGATTGCCGTGGCACTCGGTAACTGTTTGAACCCGCGGCCTACGGGCTTGGTGTTCAAACAGTTACCTCGTACCATGGCAAACGTTATAGTACATGTAATGCAATGGAACCTCTCCAAACCTGACCCAGAGAAAGGTTTGTTATGCTACTTTTCATAATTACGTTTCATTGACATTTATCTCCAACGGTAATGTCTGTTAACGATCACAACGCAATCAAGTCTGTCTTGAAGTAGTCATATGCATGTTGTACAGTGGAACATCTCTAAATCGGACACCCTGGGACTTCCAGGGTGTCCGGTTTAGAGAGGTTTCACTATGTTTAACTTACTGATAGTGACCCGCGGTTGTATTAGGCTATTTCTATATGCAAATAAGGCAGGACAATTTTTTAATTATTTATATCAATTAAATGCATGTGCATGCAAAAATGTTTTTTTCGACGTAGCATTGCACATCCAAAAAAAACAGAGAGAAATAAATAGCTAATCCCGTTAACCTTTTACGGAAACACGGTTATCGCCCCTGATCTCAACAGAGGCACTTCATATCAAAGAATGGACGAAAAATATATGTCTCCCTAAATTACAACCTGGGGTGTGGGAGTCCAGGGGTCCGTTTCACTAATATTCGTACGACTAAAATGTTCATAAGTGCAAATTTAGGATCTGCATTTGCAGCCTATGCTCAATAAATGTAAATCCAATACTGGTTTACAAGAACACATTATTAATGTGAAATTTACAGACTGTCATAATTTTGCGCTTACGAACATTTTAGTCGTACGAAGATTAGTGAAACGCGACCCAGGTTGGTAAAAATGCCCTTAGGATGTGTGTCACTAGTGTAGGTCCTGATAATGGTTTTACTTTTACAGTGAGTATACGGTTAACAAAAGTTAACCCTTAGACCGCTATCTTAATTTTTTTGTCGTCTGCTGTTTATTTTCTATTTTCCATTTTTACCAAAAACATGCTCTGACAACAATTCAGAATAATTTACAACATGCTTTGACAGCACTTCAGAATCATTTCCATTGGAAATGATTCTGAAGTGCTGTCAAACCATGTTTTTATTGAGAAATAAGGCAAGATATAAAAGCAACAGCAGACGACAATTGTTGTGAGTAGCGGTTTACATAGTAGGCGTGCGTGACATATATAACCCACCGTGCATTCAGTACGAACGTTACTCTATCATGGAGCGCATATCGGGTTTCTATTAGTATTTCCTTTTCAATGTGGGTGGATAGTTAAACATATTCAAATATGACAGGTTTTGTGTTACACGTGAAGTCGAAAGCTTTTTATTTTGCTGAAGCATAACACACAGATATTATTTGCTGAATTAAATTTTGTCGTCTGCTGTTTATATTTTATTTTCCCATTGTTCTCATACAAAATCTGCTTTGGCAGTTCTTTAGAATCAGTTCTCAAGTGCTGTAAATAACACGTTTTATTGAGAAAGAAGACACATTATGAAACAACAGCAGACGACAATTTTAAGTTCATGCCTTTTAAGGGTTATAGTCCGCAGACGATAACTTGCTACTTGTTTACATACTTGTTTATTTTGCGCACCAATATACACTATGATATTGACATGCATGCACGTGCACTTTATCATGTAGTTAGTATACACGAAAACGAGGCTATGATATGATAATACACCTGGGGCCTGTTTCACTAACGAACTAAGCAAGTACTTTTGTCATAAGTTATAACTTAAGTCCGGAGTACGTGCTTAGTCCGTTTCACAAAACATCTTAGCAAGAACGACAATCGAAATTTACTATGAAAAACTAAGACAGGTAGCTAGCAGTCTTAAGTTATAACTTAAATATTTAAGTCGGAACTTATGAAATAAACAAAGATGGATGCCCCCATGTGATCCGAGGTGGAGAAAACAATTCACTGACAGCAGGTAAATGTTCACTTCATACGTACTATTTTAGCAATTATCTGCCATATAAACCATATATGCTTACATATAGATAGCCACACTTGTGCTAGTTACCCGTGTATTGCTATTTGTGATGTAGGTCATGTCGTTACCAGTATTCGTTATGCCCAGTTATCGACAACATTTACAACCACTGTAGATCCAGATGAGCCGGCTCGTAACAAACCATCTGTATGCTGTACATGTATGTCTGTTTGTCGGTTGGTGTTAGTCAGTTGGTCGGTATCAGTTGGTCGGTGTCAGTTGGTCAGTGTCGGTCGGTGTCCGTCGGTCTGTCAGTCGGTCGGTTGGTCGGTGTCGGTCGGTGTCGGTCAGTGCTGGTCGATCAGTCGGTGTCGGTCGATCAGTCGGTGTCGGTCGGTCGGTCAGTGTCGGTCAGTTGGTTTCGCACGGTCGGTGTTAGTTGGTCGGTGTTGGTCGGTCGGTGTCAGTCTGTCGGTTGGTGTCGGTCGGTCAGTGTCGGTCGGTGTAGGTTTGTCAGTGTCAGTCGGTCAGTCGGTCGGTCGGTGTCGGTATGTCGGTGTCGGTCAGTTGGTTTCGCACGGTCGGTGTTAGTCGGTCGGTCGGTGTCGGTCGGTCGGTGTCAGTCGGTGTCAGTCGGTGTTGGTCGGTGTCAGTCGGTTGTTGTCGGTCGGTCGGTCGGTCGGTCGGTCCAGGTCGGTCGGTGTCGGTCGTTGTCGGTCGATTGGTGTCGGTCGGTCGGTGTAGGTGTGTCGGTGAGTCGGTCGGTGTCGGTCGGTGTCGGTCGGTCAGTGTTGGTCGGTCGGTCGGTTGGTCGGTTGGTGTCGATCGGTGTAGGTTTGTTGGTGTCAGTCAGTGTCAATCGGTGTCGGTCGGTGTCGGTCGGTGTCTATCAGTGTCAATCGGTGTCGGTCAGTGTCAATCGGTGTCAGTCGGTGTCGGTCAGTGTCTATCAGTGTGAATCGGTGTCGGTCAGTGTCAATCGGTGTTGGTCGGTGTCGGTCAGTGTCTATCAGTGTCAATCGGTGTCGGTCGGTGTCGGTCGGTGTTGGTTGGTGTCTATCAGTGTCTATCAGTGTCAATCAGTGTTGGTCAGTGTCAATCGGTGTCGGTTGTTGTCGGTGTGAGTTGGTCGGTCGGTGTTTGTCGGTCTCTTGGTGTCGGTGCCGGTCGGTGTAGGACGGTGTTGGTTGGCCCTGCCCTGCCCTGCCCTGCACCGCCCCGCCCCGCCCCGCCCCGCCCCGCCCCGCCCCGCCCCGCCCCGCCCCGCCCCGCCCTGCCCTGCCCTGCCCTCGTCCGGCCCTGCCCTGCCCTGCCCTCGTCCTGCCCTGCCCTCGTCCGGCCCTCGTCCGGGCACATGTTTGGGATCTTAGGTGGTTGGAGGTGTCGCCTAAGACAAAGAAAAACAATGCAACATATTCCGAAACCGAAGCCTTTTGTGTCTTAAATGGTCATTCTTTTCTTTAAAAACGATGAATATACCACCTAATTGATTGATTGATTGACTATCCGACTATTGTTTGTTCTTTCTTTACAGAACATACACACGATGGCAGCTGCATTTGCTATAATCCAGGTGCGTAATTTACGACGGGAACGAGTCTTTAGGACCGAACCAATCCCCTAGACTTCATGGATAACGAGGACCAAATATCGAAATTCAGGCTGTCTCGTGATTTTTTTCTACAAGTATGCGACATTGCACATGCTGACATTATACGGTCAAACCTGAGATCACACAGTCTGTCAGTGTCATTGCAAGTGTTGACTGCATTGCGATTTTACGCAACTGGTAGTTTCCTGGTGGTTACTGGAGATATATACAACATTAGCAAATCAAGTGGTTCTAGAAAGTGGAGTAGAACTTTTGCGGACAGTGTTAGCCTGTGTTTCGTTTCTGATAAGGAGATACCTTGTTTTCAGACTAGATGGAGAAACAGTCCTGACGCATTTAACAAAAATGTCAGACCAGTCCGCTGAATGCACGTGCGCATTAATCCAGTCCTATACTGGTCAACATGTTCAGGAGCAATCCTATATGTGTGACACTGACTCACACAGTGCATGCATTTCTACATGTAATCAACAAATTACCCGTGTCCAGTTCAAATAAATATAATATGTCATTCAGTAGTTGTATCAGATACATCCATATCTGACCGGGCATACCATTAATAATCGACAGTACATGTGTTCTGCTGACTCTGAAACGTGATTTCTGAGTTTACGAGGTAATTTAAGTAAAATTTAAAAAATGGTCGAACTACCATTTTATTGGAATGTAAAAATAAAAACATTGTTAATTGCTTCTTTTGTTGCTGTTTCATGTCATATGCCAATTTATATTACAGTATAAGGTTCACTAGTTGGCAATAAATATATCCACATGTATTCAATGGCGTCGGAATATTGAGATAAAATTTATATTCTATATGAGATTATTTTTAAAAATTAATAATATTCATCATTAGGCTTGCAAATCCGTTATTTTAGATGTCAAAACACATAAAGGGAAAGTAAAGTCATCATAAAAATATAAGCCCCGAGCGGGATTCGAACCCGCGCGGCACATACCGAAGCTGTAAACAATAACTAAGTTGTAACTTATGACGGACTTGTTATGACCGTCTTAAGTTTGTGTTGTGAAACCAAATAAGCAATGACTTAAGTCGGTCATAACTTTTGTCATAAGTTATAACTTAAGTTCGAACTTATGAACAAACTAAGATTTGTTAGTGAAACGGGCCCCGGGTCTACCTATATTTGGACTCATCGATTGACCTCCAGCAACTTATTATCGTCTGTCATTTATAAGTATCTATTCGTGTACGATGGTACGCCCGTGAACTTAAAATTGTGCAACAATCACAGTACACTGGATTGAGTATGTAAGTCGCACATATAGTGTATACTGTATGTCGTTATTTTAGGGTTTGTTTAATTGTTTGCTACATTGTTTGAATCAAGGTGTTTTTTTCATCTATAGACCACATACAACAAAACTGGGGTTGGTTCCATTTTATTCTATAAGCCATATGACCGCCATCTTGAAATTCAAAATGGCCACCATTGACATTTATTACATATTAACACATTATTATGGACAAGAAATATTGGCAGAATGAGTTCAATACATTTTGAGATACCAACCATTTGGGTTTTCAAAATGGCCGCCATTTCAAAATTGGAAATCCAGTATTTATTTTACATTTTTGTATGTCGTGGTCAGATTTTGTATTTTCCTTCTGGTTATACTCGTATTTCTTTGAACATAGTCAGTCGAGATTATTAGGTTTGAGGTGGCTTTCAGCTGCGCCGAAAACCTATTGTTTTCGTTTGTTTTGTTTTTTTTATTCAGCCGTTCAGTCTACAGTCCAAACCGCTGGTCGGATCGACTTCAAATTTTGCATGCCGATTCGGATCAAGTGTGAGCAGAGACTCAGAGATTTTCAGAAATATCTTAATGCCACTTTCCACGAAACCGGAAGTGACGTCATACTTTCTATAACTTCCTTATTTTCCAACCGATTTCAAAAATTCTTTTTGCATTGGAAAGCTGACAAAATTCTCTATCTCGGATCCGCTGACAGTTCTCAAATAAGAGAGCTATAGGCATTTGAAGTTGAAAAATGTACATACTTTTCAACGATTTTGCCGATTTTTTGCCGAATTTCGGCTGATAACGGGTGGTCTTTACAAACGTTTTCCAATTTGTACAGTAATGTCAGCAACATAATTTCTTGCCAATGTGATAGGGGAGTGTCAGGCGCATAAAAGATGATATTTTTCAGAGCTCTATCTTGACTACTTCCGGTTCTATTGGATGTCAAAGATGAACATCTTTTTTTCAAGTTTTCAAAATAGAGCAAACGGATGTGACGTCAGCTTCGTTATTTATCAATAGATTTCAAAATTTCTTTCTGCGGTCGATATTTCAGTCCTTTAGCTAAAACTTTCACCCGCTTTGTGCCCGCCCGGCCTATGTGAAAAACAAACGAAAACTTCACTGGCGGAATATTGCACATATTTAATTTCCGTTTTATTATGTGTATTTACAAATGGCGTAAACTGCAATTTAAGGGCGATAACTATCGAAAAATAATCATCCGCTGACTTACGGGCTCCCTCCATCTACACCAAACCGCTTGTCGGATCGACTTCAAATTTTGCATGCCGATTCGGATCAAGTGTGAACAGAGACTCAGAGATTTTCAGCTATCTTTTAACGCTACTTTCCACGGAAACGGAAGTGACGTCATACTTCCTATAACTTCCTTATTTTCCAACCGATTTCAAGAATTCTTTTTGCATTGGAAAGCTGACAAAATTCTCTATCTCAGATTTGTTGACAATTTTCGGCTATCTGCTCAAATAAAAGAGTTATATGCATTTGAAGTTGAAAAATGCACATACTTTTCAACGATTTTGCCGAATTTCGGCTGATAACGGGTGGTCTTTACAAACGTTTTCCAATTTGTACAGTACTGTCAGCAACATAATTTCTTGCCAGGGTGATAGGGGAGTGTCAGCCGCATGAAAGATGATAATTCTCAGAGCTATATCTTGACTACTTACGGCTCTATTCGATGTCAAAGATGAACGTATTTTTTCAAGTTTTCAAAATAGAGCAAACGGATGTGACGTCAGCTTCGTTATTTATCATTCGATTTCAATTGTTTTTGCTGTAGTCGATATTTCAGTCCTTTAGCTAAAAGTTTGGCTGAGGATCGAACCCGGTATCCCTCGCTCCGAGTCCATCGCTCTACCTCTAAGCTAACCGGCCCCACATCGGTGTGATGATGCGAACACAATAATGTTGGACTGTTCATTCTAAAACTTCAGAAATTCTTTTTGCAACCGATAGTTTACACCTTGGGCTAAAGCTTAGTTACACATGAAATCAATGTTTGAGGCTCAAACCGTTGATGCAGCTCAAGCTGCTCTAGTTTCTAACTGAGATTGTGCTACGAATAATCTTTATCTTCAAAATGGCCACCGCAACTAAGTGTGTTATGTACATCGCCACATCAAAGATTTGTTACACATTCTAGTATTTCTGTGGCTGCAGTTATGTTCTTTCAAATGATATTGTGATTGGAACGTGTGTGTCTGCTTGAAACATATATATATATACAACATATAACAAAACTGAAGTTGGCTCCATTTTTCTAAGAGCCGCATGGTCGCCATTTTGAATTTCAGAATGGCCGCCTTTGAAATTAATTCAGCTTTTAACGTCAACTTGAAATGTGGTATTTTTAATTATTATTTATTAAGGATAAGAAATATTGGCAAACTTATTTCAGTATATTTTAAAATGGCCACCATTTAAACTTGACAATATAATATTTATTATACATGTTTAATGCAATGGGGATATTTTGTATGTTTCTTCTGCTTATACTCATAATACAATGAACACAAACTGTTGAGATTATTGCTAACTAGTACTGTGGTACCAGACACTATTATCTTCAAAATGGCCGCTGGAAATAAATGTGACACATACAGTGCCACTTTAAGGTCTTACATCTATTACGTATTGCTGTGGATTATAGTTAGTTTCTTCAAATGATATCTTGGTCAGCACATGTGTTTTCCTTTAAAATAAGAAGAAAATGTGGCAACTCATCCATTTTTATCTTAAAGTGTATATTATGGTATTATATATTGCCTTGCAAAGATAAATACTCATAGTATCTATTGCTTCATGAGAAAGCGTCTGTTACGACGATATGATGCACCATCTGCAGCCTGTAATAACTGGCATTGCGCTAGCAGACTACAACTGGTCTCAACAGTTTGCTGTCTTTATGGAGTCAAACTTGGTCGCCAAAGTTTAGCTCTTTCAATTGTAAAGGTACATGCCCACTCAGTAGGCACAATATGTTCTTTATATCAGAGAAATCATCTGAGTCATTTTCTCGCAAAATAAACATTCATTCACCATTACCCTACGTATGTATTGGCATTGTTTCATACATCAGTAAAGTAAATTTACACACTGCTATCAGGGGCGATAATCGTGTTTCCTTAACATGTTACCGGACATTACTATTTATGCTCTATGCTCTGTATTTATGTTTTCATCTGCAATGATCATACTTAAAAATCTGTCGAAAAAAATATTTTTTCAGGTGACACATTTAGCTAGTACATGTATAAATAATTAAAAGATGTCATGCCTTATTTGCATATGAAAATAGCCTGATACCACCGCGTGTCACTATCAATAAAATAAATATTTCTAAATGATTATATCTGTATAGCGGGCAATCGTAATGTTTAGAACTGGTGGAATAGTGACACAATTATACACTTATTTAATTCCTATAAAGAGCAATTTGTGCCTACCGAGTGGGCATGTACCTTTAAAGCTACTATTCGTTTATCAAAGCGTTTCTGGCTCTGGTGATGTTGATGACTTGATCTGATCTTGTCACAAACCGAAACATGTATTGGAAATACCTGCTCATAAGTGGTCAGTAAACTGAATAGAAGCCGCTGTCCCATCAATAACTGTGCAAGTGACCATTCCGTGCCGGTTATGGGAGTTTCGATATTGCAGTATACCCAAATATAGGTATTGTACATTCACCTTTTGTTTTTTACGAAACTGTGTTTCAACTATTCATTCAGCTAACCCACTGGACCTTGGCTACATAGAGTACGTGACATTAAGGAAACCCAATTATTTTGCAAAATCAGCAAATTTCTGATGGCCAATGGCCATTTCGGATTTCATGCTGTGTTACCAGCAATTACTTTTATGGAAATGTGGAAATGATTGTAGCAACATTTTGTCATGGGTGGCCGGGTACATAGTGTGATATCAGAGTTTCTTTGGCATTTCCGTTTCTATCTTCAATTCAACATCTTCCTACCATTTTACCAGAACATAATATATTGCGCTCGTGTAAGACATGTATGAACGCCGAGATGGCCATTGTGCACGGATTGCAACCTTTTGGACTCAAGAAGAAGAGTCCGAATTATGTGATTAGATCCATTCAGTTTACCTCTGTAATCACATAACGCCACTTTCTTCTGTGGATATTGTGTTCTAAAACTTGTTTTTTTAGCAGAATCAATTGTGCATCTTACTCAGTCAAGTTTGCAATTTCTTGCAACGTGTCATCACTGACAGGTAAGTTCGCGAATATTGCATGTACCTGTGAATTCATACCATACCCTTCATAAAGTTAGAATATATGAAAAAATGCTACCGACTCGTGGGATAGCGTATCAGTAACTAGTATCTTTTTGCCAGAAACGTGTTTCATTGGCAGGCCATATTGGTTCAGCAGCAGTAAAATATCATGCATTCTGTGACGACATGGATAGAGTATTTATTTAATGTATATGAGAGGCAAGTGATCTTACTCCACTTGAACAGTCAGTCCGTACACATACCGAAACCGTTTCCGGCCAAATAACATGCCTCATTATTCATGTTCAATCAAAGCATATTAGTTTTCTGTGAGAATCAATGATTTGGAAGCATTAACCTTTGTGGCACACCATACTGCAGTGTCATAATATGACAATTTCAACAAGTGAAACGCAATTTGGACCATCAAGACACTTATCAGTTTTATATTGACACAGGAGTTGTGATCATTTAAGACCCTATGGTAATAGTAAATAATGATAATGACCATGGAACTAATAATGATACTTCCTTTTGAACGTGGCTATTTTTCTACAGTTTCCTGCATGCAATTCTGTAGTATGTATAGAGTGTATTCAACCTCTCCAACAGTGTATTCGCAATCAATCTGACATTTTACTCACGTCGTCTACACATACTGAACATGTGCACATGGCGTTTTAATGCCGAAACGTCATTTACTCACACAAATACTGCCTTTTCGACAGTGCTTCTACATTTTCCTGCATACAAGTTTGTATAGGGTATGTTTTGTATGCACGCAACTCCTTTGACCGCATTTTGAGGGTGATTGTGCCAGCACTGCCTTTCAGGAACACCAACAAGATGGAGACTCTAATGCAGACGGTGATGAAATTGCTTGAAAGCACTGTATCCATAGTTAAGAAATTTTGAAATCTAACATGTTTGTCATAAATAGTGAATTGAAATTGACTTTAGTCATATATACATGTAATTTACTTTCAATAATGATTATAGTCAGTGAAAAAATCAGTCCAAATGGGTTGTGCATGTTTATATCAGAATTATATGACTTTCACCGCAGCCATTTTGGAAATTAGAATAATAGGAACAACTCATGTTTTCTTTGATGATACAAAGAACTTTTGTTCCAAGAACGTTCCAAAACAGTCAACACAACATAACAACATATACACTTTACTAAAGACAAGTACGTAGTGAAGACCTAAGAAATATTGTTTACATAGAGGCCATTTTGAAAACAAAATGTCCGCCATAAAAGTTATCAGAAAAAGTGGAACCAATCCCATTTTTATTATTTTAAGTCTGTAAATGGCATAGCCGAAATAAAACAACCTTCTATCTGCATTATAAATGCAGATATGAATATTACAATATATTGTATACGATTTCAGAGTGGCCATTTTTAAATCAAAGATGGCCGCCATGGGGGTTGTTAAAAATGAAAATAACACTGGTGTTGTTCTTTGTGGTCAAAAGATAATTATCACCAAAAAAACAATCAATCTTCTATCTGTATTAGAAGTGTATATATAAGGAATACAGCATTTCAGGGCGGCCATTTTGAAATCCAAGATGGCGGCCGAAGGAATTGTCCAAAAAAAAAAAAATGGAACCAATCACAGTTTTGTTCTCCGTGGTCTAAAGATGACAACAAATATTGGTTACAAGAATGTAGCAAAAAAAATGCAAAACTACACAACAGTATACACTATAGAGCATACATTAATATTAAGTGCGTTTGCCCGTTACCGCCCGACCCGAAGTTTTGGCCCCGACAAACAGCTTTTTATCAGGTAACCTGCCCTGCATTGACTGAATACGTACTGACTGATAACATATTGTTGTATGAGGCATTGCTCTGATATAAACATCCGGGTTACAACGAAGTGAAAACTGACGTTCCATTGGTCGGATGACGTCGCGTGACATTACCGAATGACGTCAGTTTAATGACGCAACGTAAACAAGTCCGCGTTCTGTCCATAGAATACGACGTCATCTAATGTCATTTTCGAGCATAAAACGTTACCTGATAAATAGAATACCAGGCTAGTGGTAAGCCGAATACCAGGCAAGCCGAGGAATTCCTGCGCGTTTCCTAGCCTTGCCTGATAAACTTGATATCAAAAGACACTAGCCTGGTATTCTCTATTTATTAAGTTTTCCAAAAAGTATTGTTATTTCTTTTGTGACCATCTTTCGTCGCGTCAAAATCTCCGCAAACCGATAGTATACAGTTACAATCAGTTGAGCCGCTGTAACGCTCCAAACGCTTTCACACCTTCCTTCACGATGTATTAACCAGGGCCTGAAATATTATTTCCATAAAATACGAAAATAAATTTCAGTAGAGAAGGGAAAATACATAGTTGACATTTTGAAACATGAACAAGATTATATCTTTGCATATTGTACACCGATACACGAGTGTCGGTGATGCGTTACAGTTTTGTCAGAAAAGTAACAATGTTGCACTGTTGCTGATAAAGTTGTGTGTATACCGATGTTTGTAAGACATATTCAACACGTCGGACCATTTCTCGATCGGGAAACAGGGAAACAGGGAAACAGGCTGGTTGGTACGGACCCCCGCAGCGGACATAGATTGCTTTTTTATTAATTCGTTCCCTCAATTTATTAATTCGTTCCCACGACATAACAATTCGTTTCCACGATAAACAATTCGTTCCCACGAATTAACAATTCGTTTCCTCCAATTGACAATTCCTCGAATTGACAATTCGTTCCCACGAATTAACAATAAATTCCCACGATATATGGGAACGAATTGTTAATACGAATTGTTTGTTAATGCGTGAGAACGAATTGTGATTTCGTAGGTAGGTTATTTTTGTCTCTAATCCTAGAGAAACTTCCGATTTTGTTTCCCGATTGGGAACCATTTGGGATCACCCGAGTTATCGTTGATTTAAATACACGATAGGAGACACGCCATGCACTTGTGTACCTAAGAACATGTGCGATTTTCCATAAAATATACAGTATTTATAGAAAATTCGATATATTATGTAAATGACGTCGAAAGATGGCGAAATTTTCATAGCAAATGCGGAATATATTCCACATTTGCTGTGAAAATGTTGTCATCTTGTGGTACATTTTCTTAGGTAAAAATCACATTCAAATTGCTATACCGTATAATTATGTTTTATAGGCGCTGAAAGTTAAAATATACGCATCACATCCAGTTGAAATTGTTTCCTGTTCTGGATACTGGTGTGTGAAGTTAGCACTTATTTACCTTGAGCCAGCAATAACCCCCTCCCCATGTGGGATGTGGTGAGTATGATTTTAGGATTCAGTAGCCTCTTGTCTATCAAACCTGGTTGTCTGCGCTCAAAAAGCCGCTGGATGAACAATTTTTTCAAGATGGCCGCCGAACATTATTATATTGTTTTATTAAGGACTGTTAACTTTCAGTCAGATCAATATTAACCGGGTAAATTGCTATAATTAAGTCACAATTTGTATGTAAAATGATTTAGAATACAACTTACATTTAATTACATCAGCAAATGGCAATATATTTCAAAATTGCTGCCAAAATAGGCTGTTTTACAACGTTTTTCTGCGAGTTGTGTGCTGTTACGAACACATACAGACATTCATAAAGTTTAAACACATATTCATTGCTTTCCCTCCCAAAATAATGGAAAATACAGGAGATAGTGATGCAATATCCTTCCAAAATTGTCAGAAAAGTCAAAATGGCCGCCAAAATGTTCTTGTTTTGTTCTATTCTTTACGGTATGGAGTTGTTATAAACAGCATTTCATGTACATATTACATGAATCCATACCAGTTTGATACACAAATCAAATCATTTGATAACATATACATATCCAGGTATGCAATGCTATACTTATATATTCAAAATGGAAGCCAAAATGATCAGATGTTCAATAATATTGACGATGAAGCTGCAGTTTTCAGTCATTAAACAACACTAACATTGTTATGTATAGAGTGTGATATTCTGCTTATTTTCAAAGATAAATACGGGTGTATTTCAATCCTTTTGAGTATTGAAGGAAAGTTTCCAAGTGTTTCAAAAATGAATTGACTGTTGACAAGGAATAGAATGTTATTATTGGGCTTTCTAGTTAATGTTTGTTTGTTTGTTTGTTTGTTTGTTTGTTTGTTTGTTTGTTTGTTTGTTTGTTTGTTTGTTGGAGCTTAACGGCCTATCAACAGCTAAGGTCATTTAAGGCCGGGTCAATGTGCTTAGTACTAAATCACATATATTACCTGTACAAATGGGGGAAAATCCCAAAATCAGAACTGAATATTTACAATAAAAACACTATATATTCAGCCCTGAAATCAGAATAATCCTGATCTGATGCCAGGTCCTTGCCACACCAGAATCACTTGGCCTCCTCCCAAAAGCAGTAGCATCAGTAATAATCTTACTACTTTTATAATTGGCAATAACCCCATTTAACTCCCAGGTAACACAAGAGCCAACAATAAAAACGTACCTGAGGGCCAAACCATGAAATCGTGATTCCTATAAGGCATGGGTATGCTTGTTTCAAACATGCATGGCTTTCGCGCACATTAAACATCCCGCATATGTTTTCACATGTGCCAATAATTTAAAGTAACCATTGATCGTGAGTTGCAAACATTGTAAAATAAATACAATACATGGTAACGATATATAATTCTTGCAGTCACTGGTGCATTCAGTTCTACATTAACCAATGCATGTGCTCTATGTATTGTTCTAATTAAACATTATTGAAATTAATACACCCAAAACTAATCACATACAGTGTCACCATGACTGTCAGTTTCAAGATGACCATCAACATGGTCTCTTTTGCAATTAGGATGTGATATTTATGAATCTATATATACACTTTTAACACAGCTTAAATCTCGTAGGGATTGCTATGTGGATTCAATGCCACATAAGGGTATATGGAGGCAAATACATACAACCTTATAGGTCATCAAATGTCACTATTACTATTATGAAAGCATGGTTAAGTATTTACTTACAATGCCTCGCATACAACATACAATAACGTAATGGTTGCTTCTGAAATGAGATTGTACACTAATAGAGTAATATACCTGCATATATTAGGCAATAATTCCAGCACACAAATATTTACACAATTCCCTAACATTTGATTGGCCCGTAGCAAGTCTCTGTCCTAAATGTATATCCCAGTAAACTCCCACGCCGAACTACTTTGTTAAGAAAACGGAAAATAAACACATTTTCTTGATGAATTTATTTCAAAAGCTGGAAATTATAAGGAATGAATTGCCTTTTTGTTGAATTTATCGGGGATATAAACTTGGAAAAGTCACGGGAATACTGAACGAGGCCTTCCGGCCTTCGTCCAGTATACCCGCGACTTTTCCAAGTTTATACCCCGATACATTCCACAAAAAGGCCATTCATTCCTATAATGACCATGATGCATGCACTGGTGTGCACTTACACATTGGAACACACACGTTCCGTAAGACACATAGTGTATTTGAGTAGTTATACAAGTTATACATTTGTTACTATATACATTAGTTTATAAGTTTGTCTGTTTGTTTGTTGGGGTTTAACGGCCTATCAACAGCTACGGTAATTTAATACCGGGTCAATGGGTTTAGTACTAAGTCACATATATTACCTGTACAAGTACATGTACATGTTCAAGTACGTGTACAAATGGGGGGAAATCTCAAAATTAGAACTGAATATTTACAATAAACGAGGATGGCCGCGGCCCGCATGTCGAGCCCGCCGAGGCAAACTTGATGGTCTCAGAGTGTATTTATTTGAAATTTGATGCCCAATAAGCATACAAAGTTTCAAGAAAATCTGACTTACGGTTAGAGTAGGTATATGAAAACTTTAACGCAAATTTTGACAGAAACTTTAACGCATAGGGGCCCCTGTGGACATAGGGGCACAGGGGCCGCATGAGTGGGACATAGAATGAATATATGGATGATGATGACTAATACGCATATGCAGTTTCAAGTCAATGTGACTTAGGACTGCAGAGATATAAGGTATTTAAAAACTTTAACGCAGATTTCGGAACGCAAACTTCTAAGTCATTTGTCCTTGACCTTGGGCACAGGGGCCGCATGAGTGGGATACAGCATGAATATATGGATGATGACTAATAAGTATATGAAGTTTCAAGTCAATGTGACTTAGGACTGCAGAGATATAAGGCATTTAAAAACTTTAACGCAGATTTCGGAACGCAAACTTCTAAGTCATTTGTCCTTGACCTTGGACAAAGGGGCCGCATGACTATATGGATCATGACTAATAAGCATATGAAGTTGTTTCAAGTCAATGTGACTTAGGACTGCAGAGATATAAGGTATTTAAAAACTTTAACGCAGATTTCGGACGGACGCACGGACGCACGGGCGCACGGACGCACGGACACCCGGACGTCATTGTGATCACTATGTCTCGCTTTCCGCAAGCGGGCTCGACAAAAACATCAACTATATATCCAGCCCTGAAATCAGAATAATCCTGATCTGATGCCAGGTCCTCGCCACACCAGAATCTCTTGGGCCCCTCCCAAAAGCAGTATGCTCAGTAATAATCTACTTTTATAATGGGCAATAGCCCAATTCAACTCCTAGGTAACAAAAGAGCCAAAGATAAAATTAAAAACGTACATGAGGGACAAACCAGGCAAATCGTGATTCCTATAAGGAGGAACACCTACCGTTAATTTACGCCGTCGTGTTCGCACGACCACCACCCACAATCTAAATATCACAGAGCCTTCACACGTGTACCTCACATGTTGCCATGCGCTTAAATAAATATTTGGACTAAGCAGGTCCATATAACTCATAGTTATAAATGTATACATGTGATCATGTGTACCTTTCAGACAAGTACAAGTTAATCTAATATTAGTTTCAACAAATAGTACATATGTTCTAAAATTATTCATTACTTAACTAGCATATTATCATCTAAAAATGTCCTTCTTTGGCGGCCATATTGAAATTATTTTAACAAGAAAATTACTAAAGCATGCATTAACATTGTACAATTTATGCACATCTCAAACTGCAATATTAAATGGCTGAATTGATGACGATCGTATATTAATATTTGGCGGCCATCTTGAAAATGTCACATCTTAACAGTTGGATAACTGAATCTCGCCAACGATTTTGTCAGATGTACATTGCATAACAAAAATTAATAACTGAGCAGAAAAAATAACATGTGAAGTTTTGTTCATGGGCCGTTCCAATGCGGTACGCTTGCTGTCATGTCTTCGTGTATTGTATTTCATCGTGATTTGTTATTTCCTCGGGGAATGCTATTATCTCGCTAGTGCATCGGGGACAGGTTATTATAATAGTATGTTTATGGCGATTTTCTTTGTGTGCTGTGCTCTCAGGTGTCTCCTTTAGATGTATCTTGTTCTCTATTGTGTGTAGTTGCCATGAAAATGAAAATGTACATAAAATGTAAAAACAAATATTTCATTCTTATTCAAATCCACTCAAATAGGTTGTCATTATTTAATAAATGACAACTGGCGACGAACATCAGCGTATACAGGGGCGGATCCAGCATATTGGGAACGGGGGATAAACTGTGATCTATGTAAACTCTGTGGCTGAACGGGGTTGCAACCTCCCCCCCCTCCCTCCAGATCAGCCCCTGGTATATTGGTTGCTTAGTATGTTCTCTAAAGCTATTGTGCTGGTTCATTACTAAGATACCACAGCAAGGACACCATTTCAAAATGTTTTCCTCTTTAACATGTGACAGAGATGCCTAATATGGACATCTTGGGACACTGTTCATTGAACAAGAGTTGTCAGAAGACAACGAAGCTCGCCTGTTGGCAGTCTTCACTCAAACTTGGCACAGTTGTATAAACTTATAAACTAGATGGCCGCGGCCTGCATGTCGCGCCTTGTGGAGAGGCATGGACACTAAAAAAAAAGATATAGTATAACGAACAAGAGTTGTCAGAAGACAACGAAGCTCGCCTGTTGGCAGCCTTCATTCAAACTTGTCACAGTTGTATAAAAACATGAATATTATATAACTTGACCTTGGGATAAGGGGTGTGCGGTGGACCTTGAAATTGAGGTCAGTGGTGGAAGGTGGATCGTGGATTTGATATAGCATGATATAGCATATTAAGATGAATGCATGTATGAAATATCAATGCGCTCCCTGAAATGAGAAGGAAAACAAATTTTAACCCAGCGTTAAGTTTATAAACACACAAAGTTGGTGATTTTCTACAGCATGATAGCTATTCACATGAGGAATGCATGTATAAATGTGCTAAGTTTGTGACCTTGGCCTTGGCAAAAGGGTTGGGGGTCATGGATTTGCTGTAGCACAATAGAGTATTATCAGATGAATGCATGTATGAAATATGAAGGTGTTCCCTGTAAAGAAACAGAAGTTATAAAAAGACATTTACTCCAATGTTAAGTTTATGATGTTGATCTTGGGGAAAGGGGTGGGGTGGGTCATGGATTTGCTGTAGCACAATAGAGGATCATCTGAGGAATGTATGTATGAAATATCAAGGCGTTCCATCAAAGGAAACAGTTGTTATCAGACATTTACCCCAACGTTAAGTTTATGAATGTGTCAAGTTTGTGACCTTGACCTTGGGGTAAAGGGTGGGTGGTGGGTCATGGAATTGCTATAGCACGATAGAGTATCATCAGATGAATGCGTGTATGAAATATCAAGGCGTTCCATGAAAGGAAACAGATGTTATAAGACATTTACCCCAACGTTAAGTTTATGAATGTGCTAAGTTTGTGACCGTGACCTTGGGGAAAGGGGCGGGGGTTGGTCATGGATTTGCTATAGCATGATAGAGTATCATCAGATGAATGCATGTATGAAATATCAAGGTGTTCAAAGTGTAAAGAAACAGAAGTTACACAACATTTACCCCAACGTTAAGTTTATGAACATGCTATGTTTGTGACCTTGACTTTTGGGTAAGGGTTGGGTGGTGGGTTGTGGATTTGCTACAGCATGATAGAGGGTCATCTGAGGAATGTATGAAATAGCAAGGCGTTCCATGAAAGGAAACAGACATTTACCCCAACGTTAAGTTTATGAATGTACTAAGTTTGTGACCTTGACCTTGTGGTAAGGGATGGGCGGTGGGTCATGGATTTGCTATAGCATGATAGAGTATCATCAGATGAATGCATTTATGAAATATGAAGGCGTTCCCTGTAAATAAACAGAAGTTACACAACATTTACCCCAACGTTAAGTTTGTGAACATGCTAAGAGGTGACCTTGACCTTGGGGTAACGATTGGGTGGACGGTGGTTCGTGGATTTGCTATAGCACGATAGAGTATCATCAGACGAATGCATGTATGAAATATCAAGGCGTTCCATGAAAGGAAACATATGTTATAAGACAATTACCCCAACGTTAAGATTATAAATGTGCTAAGTTTGGGACCTTGACCTTGCGGTAATGGCTGGGTGGTGGGTCATAGATTTGCTACAGCATGATACAGGGTCATCTGAGGAATGCATGTATGAAATAACAAGGTGTTCCATGAAAGGAAACATAAGTTATAAGACATTTACCCCAACGTTAAGTTTATGAATGTGCCAAGTTTGTAACCTTGACCTTGGGGTAAGGGCTGGGTGGTGGGTCATGGATTTGCTACAGCATGATAGAGGGTCATTTGAGGAATGCATGTATGAAATAACAAGGTGTTCCATGAAAGGAAACAGAAGTTATCAGATATTTACCCAACGTTAAGTTTATGAATGTGCCAAGTTTGTGACCTTGACCTTGGGGTAAGGGCTGGGTGGTGGGTCATGGATTTACTACAGCATGATAGAGGGTCATCTGAGGAATGCATGTATGGAATAACAAGGTGTTCCATGAAACGAAACAGAAGTTATAAGACATTTACCCAACGTTAAGTTTATGAATGTGCCAAGTTTGTGACCTTGACCTTGGAGTAAGGGCTGGGTGGTGGGTCATGGAAATGCTACAGCATGATACAGGGTCATCTGAGGAATGCATGTATGAAATAACAAGGTGTTCCATGAAAGGAAACAGAAGTTATAAGACATTTACCCAACGTTAAGTTTATGAATGTGACAAGTTTGTGACCTTGACCTTAGGGTAAGGGCTGGGTGGTGGGTCATGGATTTGCTACAGCATGATAGAGGGTCATCTGAGGAATGCATGTATGAAATAACAGGGTGTTCCATGAAAGGAAACAGAAGTTATAAGACATTTACCCAACGTTAAGTTTATGAATGTGCCAAGTTTGTGACCTTGACCTTTGGGTAAGGGCTGGGTGGTGTGTCATCGATTTGCTACAGCATGATAGAGGGTCATCTGAGGGATAGAGGGTCATCTGAGGAATGCATGTATAAAATAACAAGGTGTTCCGTGAAAGGAAACAGAAGTTATAAGACATTTACCCAACGTTAAGTTTGTGGACGACGCTGACGCCGACGCCGACGTCGACGCCGACGCCGACGACGCCGGGGGTATGACATAGGCGCTTATGCACTTCGTGCAGGCGAGCTGAAAACTTAACCAAAAAACTTAACCAGAAACTTTAACCAAAAAACTTAACCAAAAAACTTAACCAAAAACTTTAACCAAAAAACTTAACCAAGAACTTCAAAGTAATTTGACCTTGACATTGGGCACAGGGGCCGCACGGGAGTGGGGTAGAATGAAAATACAGATGATGATAAACACCCATGTCAAGTTTCAAGGTAATGGGCAAAGCAGTTGCAAAGATATAGTACAACGAAAAACTTTAACCAAAAAACTTAACCAAAAAACTTAACCAAAAACTTTAACCAAAAAACTTAACCAAAAACTTCAAAGTAATTTGACCTTGACATTGGGCACAGGGGCCGCACGGGAGGGGTGTAGAATGAAAATATAGATGATGATAAACACCCATGTGAAGTTTCAAGATAATGGGCAAAGCAGTTGCAGAGATATAGTATAACGAAAAACTTTAACCTTTAAAAAACCAAAAAACTTAACCAAAAAACTTAAACCAAAAAAACTTTAACCAAAGAACTCAACCAAAAACTTTAACCAAAAAACTTAACCAAACAACTTAACCAAAAAGTTTAACCGGACCCACGTACGTACGTACGTACGTACGTACGCCAAAGTGCCGACTACATCGCGCTTTCCGCAAGCGGGGACGACAAAAACATGAATATTATATAACTTGACCTTGGGTTAAGGGGTGTACGGTGGACCTTGACATTGGGGTCAGTGGTGGAAGGTGGGTCGTGGATTTGCTATAGCATGATATAGCATATTAAGATGAATGCATGTATGAAATATCAATGCGCTCCCTGAAAACAGAACTAAAACAAAATTTAACCCAAAGTTAAGTTTATGAATGCACTAAGTTGGTAATTTTCTACAGCATGATAGCTATTCACATGAGGAATGCATATATGAATGTGCTAAGTTTGTGACCTTGACCTTGGGGGAAGAGGTGGGGGGGGGGGGACATGGATTTGCTGTAGCACAATAGAGGATCATCAGATGAATGCAAGTATGAAATATCAAAGCGTACCCTGTAAAGAAACATGTTACACCACATTTACCCCAACGTTAAGTTTATGAATGTGATAAGTTTGTGACCTTGACCTTGGCGTAAGGGGAGGGCCATGGATTGCTACAGCACATATAGTATCATCACAAGAATGCATGATGAAATATCAAGGCGTTCCATGAAAGGAAACAGATGTTATAAGACATTTACACCCAACGTTAAGTTTATGGACATGCTAAGTTTGTGACCTTGACCTTGGGGTAAGGGTTGGGTGGTGGGTCGTGGATTTGCTACAGCATAATAGAGGGTCATCTGAGGAATGCATGTATGAAATAACAAGGTGTTCCATGAAAGGAAACATATGTTATAAGACATTTACCCCAACGTTAAGTTTATGAATGTGCTAAGTTTGTGACCTTGACCTTGGGGTAAGGGGTGGGCGACGGGTCATGGATTTGCTATAGCACGATACAGTGTCATCAGATGAATTGCATGATGGATGGTCCTTGGGGTAAGGGGTAGGCGATGGGTCATGAATTTGCTATAGCACGATAGAGTATCATGAGATGAATGCATGTGTGAGATATCAAGGCGTTCCATGAAAGGAAACAGATGTTACAAGACATTTACCCCCAACGTAAAGTTTATGAACATGCTAAGTTTGTGACCTTGACCGTGTGGTAAGGTTTGGGTGGTGAGTCGTGGATTTGCTACATCATGATAGAGGGTCATCTGAGGAATGCATGTATGAAATATCAAGGCGGTCCATGAAAGGAAACATGTTACAAGACATTTACCCCAACGTTAAGTTTATGAATGTGCGAAGTTTGTGACCTTGACCCTGGGGTAAGGGGTGGGCGGTGGGTCATGGATTTGCTATAGCACAATAGAGTATCATCAGATGAATGCATGTATGAAATATCAAGGCGTTCCATGAAAGGAAACAGATGTTACAAGACATTTACCCCAACGTTAAGTTTATGAATGTGCTATGTTTGTGACCTTGACCTTGGGGTAAGGGTTGGGTGGTGGGTCATGGATTTGCTACAGCATGATAGAGGGTCATCTGAGGAATGCATGTATGAAATATCAAGGCGTTCCGTGAAAGGAAACAGATGGTATAAGAAATTTACCCCAACGTTAAGTTTATGAATGTGCTAAGTTTGTGACCTTTACCTTGGGGTAAGGGTTGGGTGGTGGATCATGGATTTGCTACAGCATGATAGAGGGTCATCTGAGGAATGCGTGTATGAAATAAGAAGATGTTCCATGAAAGGAAACAGAAGTTATAAGACATTTATATTTTCAAAGTTAGCTCCACCCGAAGGTTGCCTCCCGATTATGGCGAGTAATGTCATGTATGTATTACACAACAATACTAGCAGCGGTATGGGTGCTCCGTACTGTCGAGCTAGTTTCGGTGCATACAGTCGAACCTCCCCGAAGGGCTACCTCTCTACAACAACACCCTCTCCATAACAGCCGCTATGTTATATCCCAAATGGATGATTTCCTCTGTATCTAACCCTTAGACTGCTGAGCACGAAAATTGTCGTCTGCTGTTGCTTTGCCTTCTTTCTCAATAAAAACATGTTTTGACAGCATTTTAGAACCATTTCCATTGGAAATTATTGTAAAACGTTGCCAAAACATGTTTTTGATGCGAATTATCGAAGAAAATAAATAAACAGCGGACGACATAATTTAATTCAGCATTAACCTCCCTACAACAGCCAACTCTCTACAACAGCCAGTTGTGCGTCTTCCAATGGGTAGCTGTTGTGAAGAGGTTGCACTGTACTATAATAAGTCTAAACTCTTCGCTCAAATGGTATGGTGGGTGAACATATGTATGGATGGCCGGACGGATGGACGGACGAGCGGACACAAGGAATGACGTATGTAGCCTTTGACATATTATGAATATATCGAAGTTTACTAGATCCACGTATGTTACAACAAAAGTAGTAGGGAATTGTGTTAAACGCAACAAACATGTTATTGAAAATGTACTGATAAATAGTATTGAGAAACTAGAAAATGTGAATATAGAACACGGATGACCCACATACCGCTTTGACAGTAAACTAGGCAAAACTTACAGGGGAGATAATCCATGACCCGGGGGTCGAATAAATAATCGAAATAAACTTTGCGCTTATACTCATAATAAGAAAGCTATATATCAAGTTTCAGGTCTGTTGTTATTACCGTTTAAAAGATTTACAAAGAGTTACAAGGCAAAATTGCCAAATTCTAAGTAAAAAAGGGGGAGATAACCCATGTCCCGGTGGTTGAATCAAAAATCGAAATAAACTTTTAGCGGAATCGATAAGTCGTGATTTTAAGCTGAATTGTGTATTTTGTGATACAAGCATGACATTTGGTACAGTCATAGATGAAACCATAATAAAGTATTGTAGCTATAGGGACATTCCAGATTCGTCACGTGACTGAAATGGCGGCCATTTTTAAAGATGGCTGCCGATAATATTACATGCCTGTAAGTGCATGGAATAAATTTGCCTGAATAATAATAATATAAGTATTTTTTTCTCTCAAAATATTTAACTTGTTCTATAATTGAATAACTGTACTATCAAGATGAGTTACATGTTTCAAAAACAGCTAACATTTTAAAATGGTCGCCAAAATAGAATATATTTTAGTAGGTTTTCAAATATTTGATGCACATGACACGGAGGTATAAAAATATAAGTGTTTTTTTCTCTCACAACATTTAACATGTCCTATAATTGAATAATTATACTATCAATACGAGTTACATGTTTCAAAAATGGCTACCATTTTAAAATGGCCGCCAAAATAGCTCCAACAATCATATAGTTTTGAAAGTTTTCAAATATTTTATGCACGTGACATGGAACTATCGTCTCCTAATAATTATGTTATTAGTGGAATGGATTTGGAAAGATATATACTAATTCAGTACTACTGTGAATCGTTTAATTACTGTTGTAATGAAGAAAACGTAAAATTACCTTACCAACTTAAAGCCTATATTAGCTTATAACCGGAATTTGATTTTGTCTATTCTGGTGGAAACTTGCCATATTCTCGACATTGTGTATACATGTACTTCCAAATGCATGGTTTGCCGTGTACCACATATTGCCAAACATACTGACTCATAGTAGCCGATATCATAATTATGGTCCGTTTTGGAAATATTTGTTAGTCTACAATCTAGTTGCAGCAGCTGGCTCGCCAGCTGGCATCAGCTTCCGAACTGGTCAAGCTGACCATTGGGCTTAGTGGATGCATCACAGGCGAGGCAGTTCTTCCAGCACACATGTTACATGCTGACAGGGCATCAACACCACTGTCGTCTGAAAATGTGGTACCTATCGAAGCGCCGATGTGTGATGTACAAGAAGCCGATCATCGCATTGTTCTGCACTGTGGTTGGGTAATGGATCATGTGAGTGGTCGGGTGCTTGTGATCTCGAATGATACAGATACAATAGTGTCCTTACTTCGGTTTATGCCTCAATTGCATGAGAAGGGGCTTCAGGAGTTGTGGGTAGAGTTTGGTCCCGGTGAGCATAGGCGTCATCTACCACTTCATGTTCTCGCTGATAAGTTGGGACTGGGACTGTGCAGGGTCATATTGAAAGCGCATGTCCTCACTGGCGACGAAGAGCACTGAGCAAGATTGGCACCAAACACACGTCTCTCTCGTGTGAATCACATACATTCCTTCCTAGTCGACTTTGCAGAGTCAGATCAGTTAACTGAAGCGCTGGCTCGGAAGGCTGAGGAATATCTTATTCATGTGTGGGATAGTGCAAATTCAAATATGAGCTTCGAGTGGAGTGGCATATCCGAGCTTCACCACCGAAACCTCTGTAAGTCCTACCCCCTACAGCAGTGTGATCCATGGTCATATCCATAGAGCATTTCTTGTTGTGCGTAATGTCCTGTGCCTTCTAAAAGACACCCATTCAACTCCAGATCCAATTAACTATGGTTGATGAGTGAATGGTACCCTCTTGCCTGCATAATATGTCAATCCACTACCACATGGGAAGCTTGTCATCTGTAAATGCACGGAACTGTGTTACACAAAGCACTGTCCATGTCAAAAGGCCGGAGAAACTTGGGTGATATTTTGTAATAAACAACAAAAATCAATGTGTCCAATTAAGTAATCAGACTATTTGGTCAATGGCATGGGTGGTTTAAGCCATTTGACTCGTGCTTTTTATTGAGCGTCATGCTGTATTCTTGTAATGCATCAGTCTACTACGTTCCAATCGAAATATGTATACGTTCACTTGTTTAACGGATTTTTGTGGTGGCCATCTTGGATTCTGATAACTAGACAACATTTAAAATGTATCTTGTAACCACTAATGTGCCTGAAAACCCCATAATACACAAATAATACTCACGATTCCTATCAAAATTAGCACATGTTTGCCTGTTTTATGGAGGCCATCCTAAATGTTGCAACTATGTAACATCTAAAATGCTTTTTTACACTTTCGGGGCATATTTGGTATCCATGAAAACATCATTATGGACACAAAACTCATTCATCTACTACGTTCATATCAAGACTTACACATCTTGATATTTTTGTGGAATTTTGATGGCGGCCATCTTGGATTACAGTAACTAGGCAACGTCTAATATGTTTTTTATCATCATAGCTGTATCGGGCAAGCCTGAAAATCACATAATTGACACCAAAAGTATCCATCTACAACATTGCTATCAAAAGTTATATGCATTTCAGTTTTGGTACATGCCTGACGGCGGCCATCTTGGAAAATGGCCGCTCACGGACTCATGCTATGAATTTTGGAATTCCACCTAGTAGATTCTTGACACTGGGGCTATCCCATATTCAAATCAACTGTCAAAGTCTATGCTAATGAAAATGCATACGGGTCTCTATGGCAGGGCCAGGACTAATACGAAAACCGGGCTTAATGACAACGTTATGGAAAGCGGTAAACGACGTCGGAAAAACAACGATTCAAATTGTCTAACGTCGCCGTAAAAGTTCACATTTCGCCCTCCCATTTACGTTTACTGGTGTCAGTTAACATTAAGTGTGAACAGAAAACGGAAAATGATAACTTACTGAAACTTTCACTAATATGAGACGCGATGCCTTGTACCTCAGTACACATATTATGACGTCATGACTTGACGTCACGTACTTGTGACGTCACTTAACGTAAATATATGTTTGACATTATGGCCATGGTGTCGTGACAAAATATTATAGCAAGGATACTTGCACGAGTTCCTCGCAGCATCAATGACTTAGAAATGCTTGAGGCGCTGTACATTGTCGCCTAACTGTCGTTCTTTGACATTGTCACTCTTTTTCGTAGTTTGTCCTTATGAATTCAAAATGGTGAACGCATAAGTTAACTGGTTACATATCAGTGAAGTCTCCGCTTACACTGCACTTTGATTCATAAATAATCTTAAATATGAACAACCTAGAGTATGCAAACGATATTAGTAAATTGAGACTTTTGAACAATTCTATCCAGTACTTAGCGAACGACATGTCATTTAATGCCACTTATTTTATCATAAACGGAGGTAGACTCGCAGCTATGTAATTACATATATATCCGGTGTTTGTATTGAATTTGGCAAAATAAATGCATCAACATCTCTCTAATAGATTCAGAATCAGTGATTTCATTGCAGCTTCTGGATTGTCTGTGTATAAGCAATACATAATGCACACAACACACAGTGAGGTCGGTGGAGTTTTCGAAAAGTCTTGAAATTAATTTGAAATTTGATGGTCATAAACTTGCTTTTCGTACCATTTGTAGTATCAAATCATCAGCTTATCACTTGACTGCATAATAATGGATATCAGGTGATGGTAATGCGATCCTCAAGAAAGACACACGGCGACAGTTATCAAGCTATCACGCTACCACATCTGCCCGACGTCGTGTTTTGTCACAAAGTTAATGTTATAAACGGCCTACTGCCCTCTTTAAAATATGTCGTCGCATACGAAATGTTAAATAATGTCACTATTATTCCCCAAAATTATTTCAGACAGCAGCAAACAACAGGGAAACGCCAACACTTCTCACTCTGCCTTGCTGAAAATTATTCATACGAAATTACGTTACTTGGGCCGCAATCAAAAACATGACGTTACATTAGCAACTGCAACACGAGCCATAAATATTATTTTCATACTTTGTCTTGGCCTAATGGGAGATACTTGGCCAGGCTACGAGATATCCAAATTTGGTTGACATGCGATAAAAGATGACAAATCTATAGGACTTGTCCGGGTATTTTATCAACACCTCTTGTATACGCCGTTGATAAAGACGTAATTTCGACGTCATTGATCTAAAACGCCATATACGTTTTTGCCACGCATCATAAACATACTTCTAAATGAAAACTAATTGGGATACATTGATAATTTTGGTCCGGCCTTAAATGGCATTAGCTGTTGATAGGCCGTTAAACACAAACAAACAAACGAACAAGAGAGGCAGACGTGTACGTATACGTGTAGCACCATCGAATACAGTTCCTGAAAACTGGCAATAGTTTCTTCCGATTGATGAAACAAGATGGAACTATTTGCCTATCCGACAACATGTCTAGCCACGCTTGCAACTGACAAACAAGTAATTAGCACATACCATACTGATGCCTTGCGCACACAGGCAAGAGAGGTGTCGGCTTTTGTACCCTGTACTCATGAAGAAGCTGATACCCGTATCTTGCTTCATGTGGCAGATGCCGCGAAAGAGGGATATACACACATATCGATGCGTACTGTTGATACGGATATTTTCCTTTTGCCAGTAACATCAGCCCATAATCTTGATATTGACTTGTGGGTATGATTTGAAACAAAAAATTCGGCTCTTGTCCGCACATGGTATGGTAAGCGTATTGGGCCCAGATATGTGTTGCTTTACCGATGTCACTCATTTACGGGATGCGACACAGTGTCAATTTTTGGCGGTAGTGGTAAGCGGACTGCTTGGGACGCTTGGAAGGCATATGGTGAAGTAACACCAGTTTGTTTTATACTTTGCCATCTGCACCAGAGACAATATAAGACTGGATTCAACCACTCAAATGTTTTGTAGCTTTGTTGTATGACCGGACAAGCAGTCTTTATAGTGTCAATGAGGCGCGAAAGCAATTCTTTACTAAAAAGAGTAGGCCACTTGATAATATCCAACCTACAAAGACAGCGCTTATACAGCACACTAAAAGGGCGGTATTTCAAGTGGGTCACAGCTGGGGTCAAATGACGATTCCTGTCACGGTGCTTCCATCACCAAGCGATTGGGGTTGGCAAAAGGCAACGGTAATGACTCAACTCATCATTCCATAGTAAATCTGTAATTGATGGCATATTTTGTTGATTGCATGGATCAAATAATAGCACGTAAGTATATCATATATATGTAGACCTGTACGGGATGTTTCATGTCAGTCGCCAGTATTAAACATCATTCAGTGTTTACAAACTTGCCCATCAGTTTAACCTTGTAAAAACACTGAAAACAATGATGAATGTAAACTCACATGTAATTCATGGTGGGTGGGGAAATGTTACAGTTTTCCTTACTACGATAGTAAAGACATGAATCACTGCTATGTTTTGTTTGTATTCATCATTCCAAATACCATCTACATTTAATGTGGTATACCGTAAGTGGTATATCACTATCAAATATGTCACATATAAATTGAAAACTTGAACTATAAAACAAAATTGCGCCATTGTGGCGGCCATTTTTAAAATGGCCACCATTTTCAGATATGTAAATGATAGTTATGGGAATGATATTAAAATCTATGATACTACATATGTCGTGAGATAAAAAAAAGAATGTTATTATTTTTATTTCAGTGACATTATGCCAGTTACCCACATCCACATAATATTGCTGGCGGCCATTTTTGAAAATGGCTGCCATTTTTGTTATGTGACAAATGTGAGATGTCCCTATAGCTAAAAGTAGTTAAAACTAGATTTGTCAGTAAGCGGGAGCTTACGGAATACCCAACCCACCCCCCCCCCCCCCCCCCCCCCCCCCCCCCCCCCCCGCGTCAGCCCTGACCAAGTTTCTAAGTCCATGACCTTGAACCCTGGCATAAATGGGGGTCGTAGGTTTGTTGCAGAATGATGTATGAGTGTCAGAGAAGGGGCGGGTAAAATATGAAATATTTCCGCAAAGGGAAAGAGAAGTTAAAAGGAAATTTACAATTGTTAAGTTTCCGTTTTTTTCTAAGTTTCTAAGTCCGTGACCTTGACCCCTGGCATAAATGGAGGTCGTCGGTTTGTTGCAGAATGATGTATGAGTCAGAAGGGGCGGGTAAAATATTTGAAAGATTTTTCCGCAAAGGGAAAGAGAAGTTAAAAGGAAATTTACAATTGTTAAGTTTCGTCGGTGAATTGCGAATGATGTATGAAGTCCAGTAGAAGGGGCCGGGAAAAATATGACCCCGATCCGCAAAGGAAAGAAAGTTAAAAGATTTACAATTGTTAAGTCCGTCTAAGTAGTTTCCGTTGACTTGACCCCTCGCTTAAATGGGGTCGTGGTTTGTTGCTGATGTATGAGTGTCAGAGAAGGGGCGGGTAAAATATGAAAGATTTCCGCAAAGGGAAAGAGAAGTTAAAAGGAAATTTACATTTGTTAAGTTTTAGTTTTTTTCTAAGTTTATAAGTCCGTGACCTCGAGCCCTGCATAAAATGGGGTCGTAGTTTGTTGCAGAATGAGGTATGAGTGTCAGAGAAGGGGTGGGTAAAATATGAAAGATTTCCGCAAAGGGAAAGAGAAGTTAAAAGGAAATTTACAATTGTTAAGTTTTCGTTTTTTTTCTTTTTTAAGTTTCTAAGTCCGTGACCTTGACCACCCCTGGCATAAATGGGGGTCGTAGGTTTGTTGCAGAATGATGTATGAGTGTCAGAGAAGGGGCGGGTAAAATATGAAAGAT
Source organism: Conchocele bisecta (assembly GCA_029237695.1). Classification (NCBI taxonomy): domain Eukaryota; kingdom Metazoa; phylum Mollusca; class Bivalvia; order Lucinida; family Thyasiridae; genus Conchocele; species Conchocele bisecta. Next base: position 56,718,899 of record CM055273.1, on the reverse strand, counting down.
TTCCGCAAAGGGAAAGAGAAGTTAAAAGGAAATTTACAATTGTTAAGTTTCCGTTTTTTTCTAAGTTTCTAAGTCCGTGACCTTGACCCCTCGCATAAATGGGGGTCGTAGGTTTGTTGCAGAATGATGTATGAGTGTCAGAGAAGGGGCGGGTAAAATATGAAAGATTTCCGCAAAGGGAAAGAGAAGTTAAAAGGAAATTTACATTTGTTAAGTTTTAGTTTTTTTCTAAGTTTATAAGTCCGTGACCTCGAGCCCTGGCATAAATGGGGGTCGTAGGTTTTTTGCAGAATGAGGTATGAGTGTCAGAGAAGGGGTTGGTAAAATATGAAAGATTTCCGCAAAGGGAAAGAGAAGTTAAAAGGAAATTTACAATTGTTAAGTTTTCGTTTTTTTTCTAAGTTTCCAAGTCCGTGACCTTGACCCCTGGCATAAATGGGGGTCGTAGGTTTGTTGCAGAATGATGTATGAGTGTCAGAGAAGGGGCGGGTAAAATATGAAAGATTTCCGCAAAGGGAAAGAGAAGTTAAAAGGAAATTTACATTTGTTAAGTTTTAGTTTTTTTCTAAGTTTATAAGTCCGTGACCTCGAGCCCTGGCATAAATGGGGGTCGTAGGTTTGTTGCAGAATGAGGTATGAGTGTCAGAGAAGGGGTGGGTAAAATATGAAAGATTTCCGCAAAGGGAAAGAGAAGTTAAAAGGAAATTTACAATTGTTAAGTTTTCGTTTTTTTTCTAAGTTTCTAAGTCCGTGACCTTGACCCCTGGCATAAATGGGGGTCGTAGGTTTGTTGCAGAATGATGTATGAGTGTCAGAGAAGGGGCGGGTAAAATATGAAAGATTTCCGCAAAGGGAAAGAGAAGTTAAAAGGAAATTTACATTTGTTAAGTTTTAGTTTTTTTCTAAGTTTATAAGTCCGTGACCTCGAGCCCTGGCATAAATGGGGGTCGTAGGTTTGTTGCAGAATGAGGTATGAGTGTCAGAGAAGGGGTGGGTAAAATATGAAAGATTTCCGCAAAGGGAAAGAGAAGTTAAAAGGAAATTTACAATTGTTAAGTTTTCGTTTTTTTTCTAAATTTCTAAGTCCGTGACATTGACCCCTGGCATAAATGGGGGTCGTAGGTTTGTTGCAGAATGATGTATGAGTGTCAGAGAAGGGGCGAAGGGTAAAAATATGAAAGATTTCCGCAAAGGAAAGAGAAGTTAAAAGGAAATTTACAATTGTTAAGTTTTCGTTTTTTTCTAAGTTTCTAAGTCCGTGACCTTGACCCCTGGCATAAATGGGGGTCGTAGGTTTGTTGCAGAATGATGTACGAGTGTCAGAGAAGGGGCGGGTAAAATAAAAGGGAAAGAGAAGTTAAAAGGAAATTTATAATTGTTAAGTTTTGTGACGGACGGAAACACGAAAACACGGACGGGCGGACGGACGGACGGATAAGCCGACTCCAGTATACCCCCCTACAACTTCGTTGCGGGGGGGGGGGGGGTATAATAATGTTTCCTAACAGTGTACCACATTTCATGCTTGTATCACAAAATGCATAATTTTCTGACATATCGATTCCGCCGCTATTTGCGCATCTACTCATCATAAGGAAGTTATATACCAAGCTTCAGGTCTGTAGCTATTACGGTTTAAAAGTTTTACGTCATCCGCTTTTATTGTGTGCATTCAGCAGTAAAACAAATTTACTGGTTCGTGTTTAAATGATTGCATCCATGGTCCCTCATTGAATCTAGTAGAATGAAATATCCATTTGCATTCAGTATCAAATCTTAAAAAATAATTTGTGCAAAAATATTATTTTCTGAATGAGATATGGCACTTTTAATACACACACCCGTACAGAGGATAGTGTAAACAAGAGTGCCGTAAGTCACAAAATACGCCCGTCGAAGATGGGCCAGGCAGCGAAGATGCAGAAATGTGAAGCTGTTACCAAGGCAAGAAACATTAATGAGAATTTGAAAATCTATAGCATTATTTATTCCTCTTGTTGCGATAAACAGGTATACTAATTTAGGTACAGATGTGTATATTATATGGGCCGCGCTCTGTGAAAACCAGCCTTAATGACAACGTCATGAAATGTAGAAAATGACGTCGCAAAGTTACGCATAAATTTACCAACGTCACGTCGGATTTTCACACTTGGAATTGTTGCGTCATTGTCGCGCCTGCTTTAGCAGAGGCGTCACTATAGTCGGCGCTTTTTCCGTCGTCGGCGTCGTCGTCCGCGTCGTTGTCGGCGTCGTCGTCCGCGTCGTCCGGTTTTTTTGTAAGGCAAATGCGTTAAAGTTATTGTTTTTTTCACAACACAGTCAAATGCATCGGCAGGCGCGATACCGCTTCCGTGGCGGATTTATTGTCTTAATAAGTTGTCCTATTTATAGCCGAACGCTTTGCGGCTCACAACTATTTTAATGTTGGATATGCGTGGCAGAATTGTAGTTGTTTTCATAGTGGTTCAGATAGTTGTCTTTTTTTTTCTTCGGTTTCCTTCAAGGAAATACGTAGTAATTTTGTTGATTATTTTGTATACAAATGGGCATATTGCATTTATGATTGTTATAGTATATTATATGGGCGACTTGTGAAATGACATTCAAAACTAAATAACCATACGACCGGTATTTTTAGATAACACATAACAAAATCAGTATTATGTAATCATAAAGCTAATATTTCTTTTAAACTTTATTTATATATTTATATAACAATTACAAACAAACGCGAGAACAATTGTAGTCGGCGTAGTAATGTCCGTTAATACTTTAAGGAAACACGGTAATCGCCCCAGATATTCGTGTGGAAATCTGAGTCTGATATAAGATGTATAATAATGCCAATCAATACGTGGGGTAATGGTGAATGAATGTTTATTTTGGCAGAAAAAGTCTCAGATGATGTATCTGATATAAAGAACATAGTGTGCCTACTGAGTGGGCGTGTACCTTTAATACAATATCGATTTTCACGAAATATGTAGACACACTTGGGTAAATCTGCATTCATATATTCATTACTTAATTATGTGTGACGTAGATCTACATATTGCATAACCATATTTATGAAAGGTTGTGGTTTACTGCACTGTTTGTCGCAAATTTAAAACTCACGGGGAAATGAACATGCGCAATATAAGATATCAACTTAGGTTTAAACGTGTTTACTGATGGCTGGCGGTATGGTCAAGTTTACGCTACCCGGCCCCGCCCCGCTACGTGAAAGTGTGGCCGCAACCGTTACTTTTATTAAAGAAAATGTAAACAGTTGGCTCATTAACTGTGACACGTATTCTGGATAAAATTAGCCATGGATTTAACTGGGCATGGGTCTTAAATTCATTTGATTTACTGGTTCACCGTCGAATGTTTCGAAAATAAACATAAAATAAAATTTGTAAATTGTCAGAAAAATAATCGTATCACAGATAAACAAGAAACGAGGCAAAGCCACGAAGGCCAGGTTTTTTCCAAGCATAGACACTTGGATAACATAATTATAAACACTTGTTGTAGACTAGATGGCCGTGGCCTGCATGTCGCGCCTTGGGGCGAGGCATGGACACTAAAAAAATAGATATAGTAGATGGAAAAACTTTAACGAAAAAACTTTAACCGGACACGGATGTACGGACGGAAGGACGTATGCCAAAATGCCGACGATATCGCGCTTTCCGCAAGCGGGTGCGACAATGATGATAAACACCCATGTGAAGTATCAAGGTAATGGGTGAAGCAGTTGCAGAGACATAGTACACAAAAAAACTTTAACAAATAAATTCAAAGTAATTTGACCTTGACATTGGGCACAGGGGCCGCACGGTTGGGGGTTAGAATGAAAATATGGATGATGATACACCCATGTGAAGTTTCAAGGTAATGGGCGAAGCAGTTGCAGAGATATAGTATAACGAAAAAGCTTTAACCAAAAAACTTTAACCAGACGTACGTTAAAAAGTTAACGTTGAAAATGGCTAATTAAAGTCAATTACGTAGAAATAATAGGTGAAGGTAAAACAATGATCACATGTTGGATAGTTGTATGTGGTAGGCACCCCTTGGTTATGAAGCTGTGAAAGTTTGGTGGTCCTAGGTGGTACAGTACCAAAGAAATGGACTTAAACACGAAAAGTTAACATTGTAAACGCGAAAACTTAACATTGAAAATGGCTAAGTCGACTGCGCGGAAAAAATGGGTCAAGTTAAAAAAAAATGTAACATGTTGGATAGTGATATGTGGTGGGCAGCCCTTGATTATGAAGCTGTGAAAGTTTGGTGGTCCTAGGTGGTACAGTACCAAAGAAATGGACTTAAATAGGAAAACTTAACATTGTAAACGCGAAAACTTAACATTGAAAATGGCTAAGTCGACTACGCGGAAACAATGGGTCAAGTTAAAAAAAAAAAAGTATGTTGGATAGTGATATGTGGTGGGTTACTTGATTATGAAGCTGTGAAAGTTTGGTGGTCCTAGGTGGTACAGTACCAAAGAAATGGACTTAAACCACGAAAACGTAACATTGTAAACGAGAAAACTTAACATGAAAATGGCTAAGTCGACTACGCGGAAAGTGGTCAAGTAGTAAACATGTTGGATAGTGATATGTGGTGGGCACCCCTGATTATGAAGCTGTGAAAGTTTGGTGGTCATAGGTGGTACAGTAACAAAGAAATGGACTCAAACACGAAAACTTAACATTGATTGTGGACGCCGCCCGCCCGGCTTTCGCCAATCCAATAGCCTGGATTTTTTTTCAAAAAACCTGGCTAAAAATATGGTAGTGCTAATTACGCGGCTCCTGGCATATCGCATCATGTTGACACTGGGCCAAACATGTTTTATTATTTAGTCATTATAGATTTAACATTGATAGTGGTGCGTTTGGTTTGTTCACTACATGTACATATCATAGTTTTATTCTGTTCAATGTTCGATAGTATAAATACTAACAATTCGAGATACATTTAGTGCAACTTATCAGCAAGTACAGTTTACAGTAAGCACAGTCAAGCCTTGTCATTAAGGCTGGTTTTCACAGAGCGCGGCCCATATAGAATTGGATAGAAACATTTAGAGAAAATGGCCGAGTTAAAAAGGTGACGGATATTTCTGTTAAAAAAGATATTTCGGCATAAAAACACCAAGGTGCACATCTACAATATGTGTAGAAGACATGTGTATAGTTTCAGATCGAATGATGGAACTGTTTCAGAGGAGTTGTGTACACAAACTATGTACCCTATATATAATTGTATACACAATTGTAGAAAAAATGGCTGAGTTAAAAAGTCGATATTTTTTTGTTAAAAAAAGAAAATTCGGCATAAAAACACCAAGGTGCACATCTTCAATATGTGTAGAAGACGTGTGTATAGTTTCAGATCGATCGACTGAACAAGCTGGGAAGCTTGAACAACGAGCTGGCTCTGAGATCTTTATTCAAATTCCCAGCTCTGTATTCAGGTTATACACAAACATGGTGCTGAATAACGATCTCGGTACCATGTACCATGACCTCAGTACCATGTTTTGTGTGTAATCTGAATACAGAGCTGGGGAATTTGAATAACGAGCTGGCTCTGAGATCGTTATTCAGTACCATGTTTTGTACCATCTGAATACAGAGCTGGGGTATTTGAATAACGAGCTGGCTCTGATCGTTATTCAGTACCATGTTTTGTACCATCTGAATTACAGAGCTGGGGAATTTGAATAACGAGCTGGCTCTGAGATCGTTATTCAGTACCATGTTTTGTACCATCTGAATACAGAGCTGGGGTATTTGAATAACGAGCTGGCTCTGAGATCGTTATTCAGTACCATGTTTTGTACCATCTGAATACAGAGCTGGGGTATTTGGATAACGAGCTGGCTCTGAGATCGTTATTCAGCACCATGTTTTGTACCATCTGAATACAGAGCTGGGGTATTTGGATAACGAGCTGGCTCTGAGATCGTTATTCAGTACCATGTTTTGTACCATCTGAATACAGAGCTGGGGTATTTAAATAACGAGCTGGCTCTGAGATCGTTATTCAGTACCATGTTTTGTACCATCTGAATACAGAGCTGGGGTATTTAAATAACGAGCAGGCTCTGAGTCGTTATTCAGTACCATGTTTTGTACCATCTGAATACAGAGCTGGGGTATTTGAATAACGAGCTGGCTCTGAGATGTTATTCAGTACAATGTTTTGTACCATCTGAATACAGAGCTGGGGTATTTAAATAACGAGCTGGCTCTGAGATCGTTATTCAGTACCATGTTTTGTACCATCTGAATACAGAGCTGGGGAATTTGAATAACGAGCTGGCTTGAGATCGTTATTCAGTACATGTTTTGTCCATCTGAATACAGAGCTGGGGTATTTGAATAACGAGCTGGCTCTGAGATCGTTATTCAGTACCATGTTTTGTACCATCTGAATACAGAGCTGGGGAATTTGAATAACGAGCTGGCTCTGAGATCGTTATTCAGTACATGTTTTGTACATGAATACAGAGCTGGGGTATTTGAATAACGAGCTGGCTCTGAGATCGTTATTCAGTACCATGTTTTGTACCATCTGAATACAGAGCTGGGGTATTTGGATAACGAGCTGGCTCTGAGATCGTTATTCAGCACCATGTTTTGTACCATCTGAATACAGAGCTGGGGTATTTGGTAACGAGCTGGTCTGAGTGTTATTCAGCACCATGTTTTGTACCATCTGAATACGAGCTGGGGTATTTGGATAACGAGCTGGCTCTGAGTCGTTATCAGCAGATTGTTTTTGTACCATCTGAATACAGTGCTGGGGTATTTGGATAACGAGCTGGCTCTGAGATCGTTATTCAGCACCATGTTTTGTACCATCTGAATACAGAGCTGGGGTATTTAAATAACGAGCTGCTCTGAGATCGTTATCAGTACCATGTTTTGTACCATCTGAATACAGAGCTGGGGTATTTTAAATAACGAGTGGCTCTGAGATCGTTATTCGTACCAATGTTTTGTACCATCTGAATACAGAGCTGGGGTATTTAAATAACGAGCTGGCTCTGAGATCGTTATTCAGTACCATGTTTTGTACCATCTGAATACAGAGCTGGGGTATTTGAATAACGAGCTGGCTCTGAGATGTTATTCAGTACAATGTTTTGTACCATCTGAATACAGAGCTGGGGTATTTGGATAACGAGCTGGCTCTGAGATGTTATTCAGCACCATGTTTGTGTATAACCTGAATATGGAGCTGGGAATTTGAAGAACGAGCCAGTCCGAGATGGTTATTCAGATTATTGTCGGCAGAAATTGAATACAGAGCTGGGTAGTTTGAATAACCAGCTGGCTCTCAGATCGTTATTCAGATTTTATATTGGTAGCATTTGAATACACAGCTGGGTAGTTTGAATTACGAGCTGGCTCCGAGATTGATATTCGGTACCATGTTTTCTGTATAATCTGATTACAGAGCTGTGAAATTTGAATAACCAGCTGGCTCCGAGATCGTTATTCATATTTCTTTAGGTGGCATTTGGTTTAAACATATTTTATTTGTATATTATTTACAAGTAATGCATCAATCGAAGTACATGTATATACAGAATTATACAAATGGGATTGGATTGAAAGCAAGCTTATATAGGATACCGGAGGTTTCGGTAAATGACCAGTTCAGTAAATTGATATTATAGTGTGAATGGTTTGGAGGTTTCAGTAAAATGATACAATAGAGTAATTATAAGGTATGTGCGTAAAGGTAAATGGATTGGGTTAGTGCATATTTAAATTCAAACCGGTAAGCCAATTAAGAAACACCCCAAGTTCAAAGGTGAACATTAATTAGCATTATAAAATATTGTAAAATAAATGTAATGTATGTATGTTTGTATATGTATGTGTCATGATTCGTAAGTGAAGGTCCTGATCAGAAGGCACATCAATAGTCCATAATAGGATCTACACTGTTCGCACAGGTGCTATGTTTAATGTTAAATATGCTGGATAAATGTAATTCATGTATGTTTGTATATGTATCGCACAGATGCTATTTTGAATGTTAAATGTATAAATGTGTGTGTATATATGTTACTGTTACATTAAATAAAAGATATAAACCAAATTGACTTGGTTCATTTTGTTGTGTTCCATGACCTGGAAACATTCGTCCATCAGTAACTGAAAATGCACAATAAACAAAAAGATTAACTTTTACAAAGACAAAATACTCAAACAACTGACAGGCCAATATGTCAAAATCATTTTTTTTTCTTCATTTATTGATGCTTTTAGGCATATTTAATGTATTTATAGACCTCGGTCCGTTACTTCAACCTGTGGTTGGCGCTGTAAACTTGCCTGTTTTATACGGCATTCGATGGTTACATTTGGGTTTACCTGTAGCCTATTTCACCAACATTGCAAAGTATACTTTTCTAGCAAAGTATACTTTGAGAGAAATTTTCAATTTTAGGATAAATTTATTAATTTTTATTATACTAAATTTATTACATTATCACAGCCATTTTGGCTGTGATAATGTAATAAATTCAATATAATAATTCTGCATATTTTTAATCATAAAATATATGCAGTCGTTAGTTCTATATGAAATAATGCATTTCAGGAAAAATAAATGATTACTCCCTCAAAGATACGCTATTGCAAGTATACATGTGCATATAATAAGTGAATGCACTTTACCAGATTTTCAAGAGACAGTATGGCATTTAAACAGAGATTTTAAAATTCTGGGACGCTTGATTGGTAGCAAAATGGTCTAATCATTTTTTGGTGAAAAATGTTACAGGATCAAGGAGGGTTACGTTTGTGTGAATACAGCTGGCAACATTGATTCAGAGAAAACTAGAAAATGTGTTCATACAACACGGATGCCCCACATACTGCTTTGAATGAGGCAAATTTACAAGTCCAAAAGGGGGAGATAATCCATGGCTCAGTGTCAAAGCAAAAACAGAATTCCTTTTGTCCGTTTAAAAGTTTTTTGAGTTGCAAGTCAAAATTGCCAAATTCTAAGTCGAAAGTGGGAGATAATCCATGACCCAGGGGTTGAATGAAATTTTTTTAAATAAACTTTGCGCATATACTCATCATAAGGAAGCTACATACCAAGTTTCAGGTATGTAGCTAGTACGGTTTAAAAGTTTTACGACTTACAATCCAAAATTGGACAATTCTAAGTCAAAAGGGGGGAGATAATCCATGACCCAGGGGTTGAATCAAAAATCGAAATAAACTATGCAAATCTGCTCACCATACAGATGCTACATACCAAGTAGAGTTTGACCTTGACCCTGGGGTCCGAGAATTTCTTTTTGAATAGTCCAATATTCATCTACATTTACATATTGATACATGTCCATGTATAAAACAAAAATGACTGGCGTTATGCCAGTCATTTTTGTTTTATTCATGGACATGTATCAATCATAGTCATGTATCAATCATAGTCATGTATCAATCATAGTCATGTATCAATCATAGTCAAGGGATAATGATCATAACACCAAAACGTAACATTGAAAGTATTTATTTTAAACCAGATGGCCGTGGCCTGCATGTCGAGCCCACCGAGGCATTAGATGGTCAGAGTGTATTTATTTGAAGTTTGAATTAAGGGTTGTGGAGATATAAGGTATGTGAAAGCTTTAACGCAAATTTTAATGTCATTTGACCTTGATCTTGGGCATGTGGGCCGCATGGGTGGGCTATAGAATGAAAATATAGAAGATAATAAATAATTATTTGAAGTATGGAGATATAAGGTACGTAAAAAACTTTAAAACAAATTTCAAAGTCATTTGACCTTGATCTTGGCCATGTGGACCACATGGGCAGGCTATAGAATGAAAATATTGATGATGAATAAGAAGTATTGGATGTTGGAAGTAAATCGTTGTGTTGTGTTGTGGAGATATAAGGTATGTAAAAACATTAACACAAATTTCAAAGTCATTTGACCTTGACCTTGGGCATGTGGACCACATGGGCAGGCTATGGAATGAAAATATGGATGATGAAAAGGAAGTATTGGAAGTTGAAATTAAATTGGAGTAACACTTGTGGAGATGTAAGGTATGTAAAAACTTTAACGCAGATTTTATAATAACGCAAACTTCTAAGTAATTTGGCCTTGACCTTGGGGCACAGGGGCCGCATGAGTAGGACACAGAATGAATATATGGATGATGCCCAATAAGCATACAAAGTTTCAAGCAAATCTGACTTACGGTTACAGAGATAGTAAGTATGTGAAAACTTTAACGCAAATTTTGAAAGAAACTTTAACGCAAACTTCTAAGTCATTTGACCTTGACCTAGGGGCACAGGGGCCACATGAGTGGGACACAGAATGAATATATGGATGATGACCAATAAGCGTACAAAGTTTCAAGCAAATCCGACAGATGGTTACAGAGATAGTATGTATCTGAAAACTTTTAACGCAAATTTTGACAAAAATTTAACGCAAACTTCTAAGTCATTTGACCTTGACCTTGGGCAAAGGGGCCGCATAAGTGGGACACAGCATGAACATATGGATGATGTCTAATAAACATATGAAGTTTCAAGTCAATGTGACTTAGGACTGCAGAGCTATAAGGTATTTAAAAACTTTAACACAGATTTCGGACTGACACACGGACGCAAGCGGGCTTGACAAAAATAGTTTGACCTTGACCCTGGGACCCCAATAATTTTGTTTTAATAGTCCTATATTCATCTACATGTACAGATCATAGTAAAGGGATGTATAAAGTTTGATGACTGTAGCTGATAAGGTGTTGAAGTAATGATCGTAAAACGAAAACTTAACATTGAAAGTATTTATTTTAAAAAATAGTTTGACCTTGACCCTGGGGCCTGAGAATTCTTTTTTTAATAGTCCAATATTCATCTACATGTACATATCATAGTAATGGGATAATGATCGTAACACGAAAACTTAACATTGAAAGTATATATTTTAAAACCAGATGGCCGCGGCCCGCAGGTCGAGCCCGCCGAGGCATTTGATGGATTTTTAAAAACTTTAACGCAGATTTCGGACGGACGGACGGACGGACGGACGTTCTTACATTACTATACTTATGTGGCTTATCACATGTTAAATATTAGCCACATAAAACGACTTTTAGCCACATAAAACAATTTTTTAGGTGGCTAATTGTAACCAACCCTATCCTTTACCAAGTCCATAACCCTGCGGGGCTAGCCACATAAGTACCCTAATGTGTGCCCGGACGGACGGACGGACGGATGTGGCTTATCATATGTTAAATATTAGCCACATAAAACGATTTTTAGCCACATAAAAGGATTTTTTAGGTGGCTAATTGTAACCAACCCTATCCTTTACCATGTCCATAACCCTGTGGGGCTAGCCACATAAGTACCCTAATGTGTGCCCGGACGGACGGATGGACGGACGGATGGACATTCCTACAAATGGATACTTATGTGGCTAACCCTAACCTTTTCCTTTGTTCATCCCTATTGTTCTGAAGCCACATAAACCCATTTTTAGCCACATAAAATCACGGAACAATAGAATATTACATAACCTATTGTTCTCTTAGCCACATATGTATCCATTTGTAAGCTCGGACGGACGGACGGACGGACGGACGGACGTTCTTACAGTACTATACTTATGTGGCTTATCACATGTTAAATATTAGCCACATAAAATGATTTTTAGCCACATAAAAGGATTTTTTAGGTGGCTAATTGTAACCAACCCTATCCTTTACTAAGTCCATAACCCTGTGGGGCTAGCCACATAAGTACCCTAATGTGTGCCCGGACGGACGGACGTTCTTACAGTATACTTATAGGCTTATCAATGTTAAATATAGCCACATAAAATGATTTTTAGCCACATAAAAGGATAAAAGGTGGCTATTGTAACCAACCCAGTATCTTTACCTAAGTCATAAAACCCTGTGGGGCTAGCCACATAAGGTACCCTAATGTGTGCCCGGACGGACGGACGTTCTTACAGTACTATACTTATGTGGCTTATCACATGTTAAATATTAGCCACATAAAAGTATTTTTAGCCACATAAAAGTATTTTTAGCCACATAAAAGGATTTTTAGGTGGCTAATTGTAACCAACCCTATCCTTTACTAAGTCCATAACCCTGTGGGGCTAGCCACGTAAGTAAAGTGGACGGACGGACGGACGGACCCTGTCCGTCGGACGGATGCACTGACGGATGCACGGACGGAGGCACAGACACCCGGACGTCATTGTGATCACTATGTCTCGCTTTTTTTAACAGTCCTATATTCATCTACATGTACATATCATAGTAAAGGGATGTATAAAGTTTGATGACTGTTGTTCATAAGGTGTTGATGTAATAATCGTAACACGAAAACTGAACATTAAAAGTATTTATTTTAAAAAATAGAGTTTGACCTTGACCCTGGGGCCCGATAATTTTTTATTACTACTGTCTGTTTCACGAAAGCTGCCAAAATTTTACGGCTATATAAACAATTCAAAAACAAGATTTCTTTTGATAATATTAAATTAAAAGAAAAATTAAGAATGAGCCTTCTTTTTATTTCGTGAAATTTGGTCAAATATTGATTTTATTGCGAAAAAAACAATTTCCCCATGTTAAATCCCCATAGACATCTTCACGGAGTAGTGAAGATGTCTATGGGGATTTAACATGGGGAAATTTTTTTGAATTTTAGAAATACTGGACCGATTTTTAAAATTTAACTTTTGTTTTCTTTAGTTAGATCATATCCAAGCTATCTGGTCGGGTTTCGGAGTAAATTTCAATTTTTTTTCGTTTTTTGACTCCTCCCACACTTCCTTACCACTTTTTCCCCCATGTTAAATTCCCATAGACAAATCAATTTTTCGTAATAAAATCAATATTTGACCAAATTTCACGAAATAAAAAGAAGGCTCATTCTTAAATTTTCCTTTAATTTAATATTATCGAAAATAATATTGTTTTTGAATTGTCTATATAGCCATAAAATTTGGGCAGCTTTCGTGAAACAGACTATAGTCGTATATTCGTGTACATATCAAAGTAAAGGTATGTATAAAGTTTGATGACTGTAGCTGATAAGATATTTAAGTAATGAATATCACACGAAAACTTAACATTGAAAGTATTAAAAAAATAGAGTTTAACCTTGACCCTGGGGCCACCCGAGAATTTTTTTTAATAGTCCCACGGCTCCAGATAAGGAATTAGTAATTGAGCATTTTCACTCCATCATTTCTGAAGCAAGTGGGTATTTCAAAATTTTAATTGGGTAAAATAAAATCACACTACTGTTTACACATCAACAGATAGCAATTATTGAATTAGTTTGCTTTGAAATAAAAACATATCTTGGCATTTCATTAGAATTGTCTCCTTGGAGACAATTCTAGTGAAATACCAAAATGTGTTTTTCATTGAAAAAAATAAAAATATGCTATATTTGTGCTCTGTTTATTGTTTTCTGCAGCATGATACAGGTACCACAAAATTGTTATTGCTTTTTGATACTTGCTACTTCTGAATTCAATTGGGTTTTTCGGCAATTTTAATTGGGTATTTACGCAAATAAACAGCTTATCTGGAGCTCTGAGTCCTATATCCATCCACATATCATAATAAAGGGATGTATAAAGTTTGATGACTGTAGCTGATAAGGTGTTGAAGTAATGATCGCAACACGAAAACTTAACATTGAAATTGTTAAAAAAATTGAGTCTGACCGGGACCCTGGCGACTGAGAAAGTATTTTTAATAGTCCTATATCCATCTACATATCGTAGTAAAGGGATGTATAAAGTTTCAAGACTGTAGCTGATAAGGTGTTGAAGTAATGAACTGAACACAAAAACTTAACATTGAATGACGACGCCGACGATGCCGACGACGACAATGACGACGCGGACTCCGGAAAAGCAGAACCTATGTCTCGCTTTCTGCTTCGCAGGCGAGACAAAAATCAGTGAAGCGGTTCATGAATTATTGAACCAGATGGCCGCGGCCCGCATGTCGAGCCAGCCGAGGCTTATGATGGTAATTTTACGGCTATATAGACAATTCAAAAACAATATTTTTTTCGATAGTATTAAATTAAAGGAACATTTAAGAATGAGCCTTCTTTTTATTTCCTGAAATTTGGTCAAATATTGCGAAAACAAAATTTCCCCATGTTAAATCCCCATAGACATCTTCACGGAGTGAAGATGTCTATGGGGATTTAATGGGGAAATGGGGAAATTTTTTAGAATTTCAGAAATACTGGACCGATTTTTAAAATTTAACTTTTGTTTTCTTAGTTAGATCATATCCAAGCTATCTAGTCAGGTTTCGGAGTAATTTCCAAAATTTTTCATTTTTTGACTCCTCCCACACTGCCTTACCTCTTTTTTTTTTCCCCCATGTTAAATTCCCATAGACAAATCAATTTTTCGTAATAAAATCAATATTTGACAAATTTCACGAAATAAAAAGAAGGCTCATTCTTAAATTTTCCTTTAATTTAATATTATCGAAAATAATATTGTTTTTGAATTGTCTATATAGCCGTAAAATTTGGGCAGCTTTCGTGAAACAGACTATAGGTGACTAGACATGGGATTGATTTCATGATGTTTAACGACCTGTCATTTTAGGCCGGGTAAACGGGGTCGAATCCCCTGTTGTGATGGCGGGAAAAGCACAAAATCAAAACTGTATATTTACAGAAAAATCCAGGGAACATCTTTAGCTTTGACTGGAAAAAAATGGTGCCCTTGGCTTGTGCATTCAAATGTAGAATCAGATCGTTGCTACGCCGTTCAGTTAGAGAACGTTGATTTTAACTTGACACCTTTAAGGCACTGGGTCTCAGACATGCATAGAACATGATGAAACAAGAAAAAATAGTTTAAGCCATTCCTTTCAGAATACGAATACACCTTTACGGGTATGAAATTTATTAAATACTTTATTTTTGTTATTTTGTCATAACATATACATGTACTTTCATTGAGAAATAACAAAAATAAAGTATTTAATAAATTTCATGAGCGCATACAAGAAAAATATTTAGGATTTTCCGGAAACATAATGGCGTATCCTCAGCATGTTTGTTTGTTTGTTTGTTTGTTGGAGTTTAACGGCATATCAACAGCTAAGGTCATTTAAGGCCGGGTCAATGGATTTAGTACTAAATCCCATATATTACATGTACAAGTACATGTACATGTTCAAGTACATGTACAAATGGTGGGAAAATCCCAAAATCAGAACTGAATATTTACAATAACAAGAAATGCGTCTGTCGAACGCGGATGCCACCTGCAGCATATTTGAGAAACTGTGACAAAGTGGTTAACCGAAAAGTGTGACGGACGGACAGACGGACGGACGGACGGACAGCCCACCAATAGTGAAGAAGGGGCCATTTCCATTGTTCTAGATCAAAGAGATGGCCCCTTGTAATTCAATAGAATAAGGAGCCATACGGAATAAATCAAAGGATTCTTTTGTGTTAGGCTCCGCCCCATGGCCCCTTCTACACACTTGGTTGCTCGGACAGACGGACGGTCCAAACACTATATGCCACCCGTTTCTTCGAAACCCGATGGCATAAAAACTATATATTCAGCCCTGAAATCAGAATTATACTGATCTGGTGACAGGTACTCGCCACACCAGAATCATTTGGCCCCCTCCCAAAAGTAGTAGGATCAGTAATAATCTTACTACTTTTATAATGGGCAATAACCCAATTCAACAAAAGAGTAACAAAAGAGCCAAAGATAAAAACATACCCGAGGGCCAAACGAAGCAAATCATAATTCCTATAAGGAGAAACCCCACCGTTAATTTACACCATTGCGTTCGCCCGACCAACCACCAACTTCCTCAGCATGAAAAGGGTTAATTGTAGATTTGCATTTTGTATGTTATTTCTGAAGCTGGGGATTGATATCAAAAAGATTTTAATACTGAAAAATAACTAGCATTTGCAACAGGATGCACACCAAAATTGCAAAATATACTTATCTAGCAAAGTATACTTTGAGGGAGTAATCATTTATTTTTCCTGAAATGCATTATTTCATATAGAACTAACAACTGCATATATTTGATGATTAAAAGTATGCAGAATTATTATACTGAATTTATTACATTATCACATAATGTAATAAATTCAGTATAATAACAAGAAACGAGGCAAAGCCACGAAGGCCAGGTTTTTTCCAAGCATAGACACTTGGATAACATAATTATACCCACTTTTTTGTAGACTAGATGGCCGTGGCCTGCATGTCGCGCCTTGGGGCGAGGCATGGACACTAAAAAAATAGATATAGTAGATGGAAAAACTTTAACGAAAAAAAACTTTAACCGGCCACACGGACGTACGGACATATGCCAAAATGCCGATGATATCGCGCTTTCCGAAAGCGGGTGCGACAATGATGATAAACACCCATGTGAAGTATCAAGGTAATGGAAAGGTAACATGTTGGATAGTGATATGTGGTGGGCACCCCTTGATTATGAAGCTGTGAAAGTTTGGTGGTCCTAGGTGGTACAGTAACAAAGAAATAGACTCAAACACGAAAACTTAACATTGATTGTTGACGCCGATTGCCCGCCCGCCCGCCCGCCCGCCCGCACGGCTTTCGCCAATCCAATAGCCTGGATTTTTGTTAAAAAAACCTGGCTAAAAAAGTAACATGTTGGATAGTGATATGTGGTGGGCACCCCTTGATTATGAAGCTGTGAAAGTTTGGTGGTCCTAGGTGGTACAGTACCAAAGAAATGGACTTAAACACGAAAACTTAACATTGTAAACGCGAAAACTTAACATTGAAAATGGCTAAGTCGACTGCGCGGAAAAAATGGGTCAAGTTAAAAAAAAAGTAACATGTTGGATAGTGATATGTGGTGGGCACCCCTTGATTATGAAGCTGTGAAAGTTTGGTGGTCCTAGGTGGTACAGTACCAAAGAAATGGACTCAAACACAAAAACTTAACATTGTAAACACGAAAACTTAACATTGAAAATGGCTTAAGTCGACTGCGCGGAAAAAATGAGTCAAGTTAAAAAAAAAGTAACATGTTGGATAGTGATATGTGGTGGGCACCCCTTGATTATGAAGCTGTGAAATTTTGGTGGTCCTAGGTGGTACAGTAACAAAGAAATGGACTCAAACACGAAAACTTAACATTGATTGTGGACGCCGCCCGCCGCCCCACCCAGCCCCGCCCGCTCCGCCCGCCCGCCGCCGCCGCCCGGCTTTCGCCAATCCAATAGTTTCAAAAAACCTGGCTAAAAATTAATAAATTTATCCTAAAATTAAAAATTTCTCCCTCAAAGTATACTTTGCTAGAAAAGTATACTTTGCAATGTTTGTGAAATAGGCTACAGGCCTTGGGCATCAAAAATACTTTCATAGTATTTCCATCCCACTGGTCTGTCGGATGAGACTTTAAAACTGTGGTCCCGTCTCTATATGACCTTAGCTGTTGCTGGGACGTTAAACTCATTCACTTTCACTTTCCTTTTCATTTCCCTAGACACAGCCACAAATTGTTGGTTGTTGTTTGTTTTGTTGTTTAATTGCCTATCAACAGCTAAGGTCATTTAAGGCCGGGCTCAATCCCGTATTCAACCTGCTTCATTGGGGGGAAATCCCAAAATCAGAACTGAATATTTACATCAAAATAAATATATATTCAGCCCTGAAATTTGAATAACCTGACGTCGTGCCAGGTCCATACCACACCAAAGCCACTTGGCCCCTTCCCCTAAAAGTAATATGATTACGAATAATCATATTACTCATATAAGGGGTATAACCGGATTTAATTTCTCACATACAAGAAAGCCA
Organism: Conchocele bisecta; assembly: GCA_029237695.1. Classification (NCBI taxonomy): domain Eukaryota; kingdom Metazoa; phylum Mollusca; class Bivalvia; order Lucinida; family Thyasiridae; genus Conchocele; species Conchocele bisecta. The sequence goes on along the minus strand of CM055273.1, from coordinate 56,701,022 downwards.
AAGACATACACGAGGGATTCCGGTAAGGATGAAAATTGAAAGGTCATATAGAGATGGGACCACAGTTTAAAGTCTCATCCAACAGACCAGTGGGATGGAAATACGATGAAAGTATTTTTGATGCCTAAGGCGAGGATTGAACCCACAACCTCCGGATTGGAAGTCAGGTGTTCTAACCCTAGGCCACAATCCTGGGCCCGGTTGCTCAAAGCTTCAGTTAGCTTAACAGACTGTTAAATCCTTAGCAATGCTAAGGATTTAACAGTCTGTTAAGCTAACTGAAGCTTTGAGCAACCGGGCCCTGATCGTTAAATTACCCATCGCATGCTCACACCTGCCACCCACACAAATAGTTGGTCACAACAAGCATAGCACCATTTTATTCTTCAGTGGCATCTTCATCTTTGTGAAGTTGCATCTACCACATACACACAAAACATTGTTTGTTTGTGTTTAACAGCCTATCAACAGCAAAGGTCATTTACGGCCGGGCCAACAGGTTCGATCCAGTATTCAACCTGCTGCATTAGGGTAAAAATCCTAAAATCAGAACAGAATATTTACATAAAAAAAAAATATATTCAGCCCTGAAATTAGAATAATGCCAGGTCCATACCACACCAGTCACTTGGCCACTTCCCCTAAAAGTAAAAGGATTGCGAATAATAATATTACTCAAATAACAGAGCTGCCAACCCCATGTCGGTCACATGAGGAACATGGAGAGAAAAAGGGGCTATTTTCAGAAACGCCACATATTTTTTCCGGAACACAAATCAGTACTCACTTATATGTATAAAGTAAGTTGTTTAGAGCCTTGGCCCTCGTCTCGGCCACCATGACCAACCGAAAGTTCACAATTACACTGCTTGCAAGATGCAAATTCATCACCGCGCTTTGACAGGACCAAATGGGGCCATGTCTCGCTGTAATCAGTGATGAACATAATGTGTTCTCCTAACTTCTTTCGATAAAAAATACCCAAATTCGTTGGCTGCACACTTTGGAGCAGACATTTTATGAATTTACGTGATGAATAAATCAATACCGTGGAGCGCTTGAAACTACTATTACTACACAAGAATTGAAATGGTAAGCGCATAGGCCAGTATGATTACGGGTAAATAAAAAAATAGGATTTATTGGCAGAATTGTGAAACGAAATTATTATTTCCAGATATTCCCGCGCTGATTTTTTTAAAAATCGTACTTTTTAATTGTTGTCCGTACTTCCGTATTTCTAACGTATTTTCCGGAACAAATACGGAAAAATCGTAACAGTTGGCAGCTCTGAAATAAGGGCACAAAACATTGAATATCAATTATACACAAACAATCAATGTGAATTACGTTCCAAAACAGCTAATATAGGAACCTGATAACATCCAATACCCTATCACAGTTACCAATACAATAATTGGTGATCCATTTGATCAGACAAAAATCTATCACTGTGCTCTTTTCATTTTCAATGGAATAACATACATAATCTATGAGCAGGCATATCTATCATACATAGAGAACATTGAATACTCAATTATGCACAGACATCTGGGGCACGTTTCACTAAACTTCGCACGACTAAAATGTTTGTAAGTGCAAATTTAGAATCGTCTTGAAATTTCAATCGATGTATTTACATGTATTGAGCATAGGCTGCATATGCATATACAAGAAAACAATGTCAATGTGAAATTTACAGACTATCATAATTATGCACTTACGAACATTTTAGTCGTACAAAGTTTAGTGAAACGGCCCCCAAATGTAAATAAAATTCCAATACTATGGTCATCTGGAGTCTGACCCTCGATCTCATGTCTCGATGAAAGACCGACAGCAAGGCCATCCTGTATGTATTAGCACTGGACTACGAATAGCCATTACGTATAATTAACCCTTTCAATACCACAGGCCTGTATAGTGGTATTGGCAAACGTGTGTAGATACCGATGAGCCGACTGGTGACAAGCCGTCTCATCAGGATCTGCAATTTTTGCAAGTAATTTTCTTAAATGGAAGTCTGAAAAACCTTTTCTGACCATTGGATTGGTTGCAAAATTAGCATACAACAATCCATTCCAGTTACTTAGGGGTGAAAGGGTTAAGTACAATTAAAATATTGTCGTCTGATGATTTTTATTATTTTTAATACTTCTCTAAAAAAAAAAAAATTGTCAGCACACGAGAATCATCCAGTGGAGACGATTCTCGTGTGCTGTCAAAAACGTATTTCTTAAATATGAAAAAATACAAAAAGAAATATGTAAAAAACAGCAGACAACAGTATCGAACCACAAACCCGGTTTAGTCTACGATGCCTAGACCAGCCATTGTCCGTAGACACAACTCAAGTTATCGAAGATTGCTGTTTGTCTCTAGCCGTCGATTTCTGACCGAGCCTCATACACTGTATAGTTCTAAGCCTCTGTTTTGCTGGATCAAAACTAGCCTGTAACCCGATCGTCGACTCATAGAACATGGCAGCCAAATCCCACTGTTTCTGAAATGTGAAAGTTATTTTATTTATATTATGGCAGAATGAGAATATCATTAATGCTTGGTACTATTTTAAATTCAAAGCTGAAAAAATGTTTTGACAGGGCAGGAGATGATTTTATCCCGTCAACACAGTGCGTATGTGCCGTGAAACACGGTGCCGTGAAACATTTTTGATATCCAGTCAATACAATTTTTGCATTTTACAGCCATTTGAAGGTGTTGACGGGATAAATAGAATAGTAGGTTAGTGCCGTGAATGGGAAAAAATATCTGGCGCGACACGGAAACGAGATGTGCTCGACAGAGCCTCGTCCATCCCGTTTCCTGAGCCTTGCCAGATATTTTTTCCCATTCACAGCACTAACCTACTATTCTCTATATCATGTTCTACCAAAAATTTACATTTGTGTTCTATGACATATTCATTGTATTTCTTGTAGTATATAAACAATGGTGCAAGTTAAAAAGGCCATATTTTTGTTAAAAAATATTTATTCGTCATAAAAACACCAAGGTGCACATCTTCAATATGTGTAGAAGACATGTGTATAGTTTCAGATCGATCGAAGTACATACCGTTTTTTAAAAACGGTCGTATAATAGTTTAACCCATTCCTTTCAGAATACGTTACGGGTATGAAATTTATTAAATACTTTATTTTTGTTATTTCTCAATGAAACTATATGTTATGACCATTCATTTGAACATGGTGGTCATGACATATACTTTCATTGAAAAATAACAAAAATAAAATAACATATTTTAAACTAGAAATGTGGCCTGTCGGCACACGAATGCCCCCGCTGGCAGCCAAAGAAAACGAGGCATATTTGATTATAAGCCATTTACCCGACCGTTAAGGTTTCGAACGCACCAAGTCTATGACCTTGACCCGGGGCTTAGCGGGGGCGGGACGAATGTGGATTTGTCACAGGACGGTGGAGGACCATTGGAGCAATGTGTGTGTGAAATGTGAAGCAGATCGGAGCAAGGACACAGAAATTATAAGCCATTTACCTGAGCGTTAAGGTTTCGAACGCACCAAGTCTGTGACCTTGACCCTGGGCTTAGCGGGAGCAGGACGAATGTGACTCTATATGCCCCCCTCACCATTCGGTGGCGGGGATATAAAAATTCATACCCGTATTCTGCATGTAATAGGTTAATTAGTGGTTCTGATGAGACGGTGCCGTCTCATCAGCATCTCCACTGTTTGCAAACAATACCATGGTTAGAAAGAGTGTCCTACCCATCACTCCAATGTTTAGAAAGAAATACTGTCCTTACCTTAACAGCATATAGGTTACCATGGTGTTTGCGTTCTACCACTTATTCATGGCATTTAATAACTGTACCGACAAATAAAAACTTTAACGCAAATATTAAGAAAAAACTTTAACGCAAATTTCCAAGTACTTTGACCTGGACCATGGAAATGAAGGCCGCATGGGTGATGAGTGTGGCATGGAATGAAAATATGGATAATGATAAGGAACTATATGAAGTTTGAAGTCAATCCGACTTACCATTGCAGAGATAATGGGTACCCGTAAACTTTAACGCAAATCTTTCTAAGTAATTTGACCTTGACCTTGGACATGAAGGTCGCATGAGTGTGGTATGGAATGAAAATATGGATGATGATAAGGAAGTATATGAAGTTTGAGGTCAATTCGACTTACCGTTACAGAGATGATGGGTACCCAAAAACTTTAACGTGGACGGACAGAAGGACGGACAGAATGACGAAAACTATACCCTTCGACATACTTTGTATGACGGGGGTATAATAAATGCATGGCTAGAAAAGGAATCCAGTCCATACCTTTGCAGCATATAGGTTAGCCATGGTGAAGTGACTAACGACCAAATGAAGCGACTAACGACTAAATCATGTCCTTACCTTTGCAGCATATAGGTTAGCCATGGTGAAATGACTGACGACTAAATCCCTCTGCTGCCCCATGGCGTACCCCATGACGAGGATCGCGTCCTTTATGTGCCCGGCACGGTGTAGGATGTTCGCAACACTCAACAAGGCTACGTCCTGTGATGTAAGATGCAAGTGAAAGGGCTCGACATACCAGCAACAGCTAAGATAACTAGATGGCCGCGGCCCGCATGTCACGCCCACCGAGGCTTTGATAGTAAACCGAAAAACTTTAACCAAAAACTTTACCCAGATGCACGTACAGAAGAGCGGATGAGCGGACGTACGTACGCCAATGTGCCGACTATATCGCGCTGTTCGCAAGCAGATGCGACAAAAATGTGGCTGTGACTGGAGAAATGGGGTTTATGGGAGTTGTGACCAGTATAACTTCTGATCAAATAGCACACTCCTGCCGCCTGATAATGATCTATAGTGCTTGTTACAAGCATGACAAGTGTTTCAATGAAGGAATGGCGAACAGTGCAGATCTTAATCAGACTAATCTGGATCTACACTGGTTGCAAAATCCATAAGCCCCATTTCTTCAGTCACAGCCACATATGATACCGGATGAGCTACCTGGTACTGGCTGCACATTTACCAAATTCACACAGAATGATCACAAAATTAATGAGACAACCCATGTGATTTTGAACATGTCACATGATGTGCGATTTTACATGATATATATTTACAGAAACTGTGATATTTTCTGTAAATGACGTTGAAAGGAGACAAAATTTTCATAGTTATATGAGGAATAAAATTCCGCATTTGCTATGAAAGTTTCGTCAAATTTGAGGTCATTTAGGGGAAAGGTCGTAACTTTTGTAAATATTTTTCATCCGCACAGTCTGAGGAGCTAAAGGAGTGTGCTATTTTATCAGGAGCTACACTGGTCACATCATCATTGGTCTCTCCAATCCGTACATCTTCAGAACCAGTATTCGTCATGTCGGCCCCGACCGAGATCGTCAGTGGGAGCAGTGGGAGTAAACTGGAGACGGTGCGTGCGGATTCCCCGGTCTATACGGTCGAGGCTTCTGATGGAGACAGATTCGACTTGACATACTAACTTGTATGAACCCATATGCTTTATTTTCAATATACATCCACGGTGTATACAGTCGAGGCTACCGAAAAAGTGAAAGGGTTTAACGTCCCAGCAACAGCTTAGGTCATATATAGACGGGACCACAGTCTCATCCGACAGACCAGTGGGATGGAAATACTATGAAAGTATTTTTGATGTCCTAGGCCTGGTTTGAACCCACAACCTCCCGATTGGAAGTCAGGTGTTCTAACCCTACTGTCTGTTTCACGAAAGCTGCCCAAATTTTACGGCTATATAGACAATTCAAAAACAATATTTCTTTTGATAATATTAAATTAAAGGAAAATTTAAGAATGAGCCTTCTTTTTATTTCTTGAAATTTGGTCAAATATTGATTTTATTACGAAAAATTTATTTCTCTATGGGAATTTAACATGGGGGAAAAAGAGGTAAGGAAGTGTGGGAGGAGTCAAAAAACGAAAAATTTTGGAAATTGACTCCGAAACATGACTAGATAGCTTGGATTAAAGTTAAATTTTAAAAATCGGTCCAGTATTTCTAAAATTCAAAACAATTTTCCCATGTTAAATCCCCATAGACATCTTCACTCCGTGAAGATGTCTATGGGGATTTAACATGGGGAAATTTTTTTTTTGGCAATAAAATCAATATTTTACCAAATTTTTCGAAATAAAAAGAAGGCTCATTCTTAAATTTTCCTTTAATTTAATATTATCCAAAAAAATATTGCTTTTGAATTGTTTATATGGCCGTAAAATTTGGCCAGCTTTCGTGAAACAGACAGTAGGCCACAATCCATCGCCTACTGAAAGTCAACGGCGCCCTTGTATACACATACATGGTGTCAAATGAATGTTCACTTACCAGTGTGTCCGGGGGTGACGTAAACACGGCGAGGGTCAGACAGTCAAGGGCATTCTTCGCGTGACCTTTGACCCGCCAGTACAGACCCGCCATGGTGGACAGCACCCACGATGTGGCATTCTGGGAAGGATGTAATTGATTAATTGGGGTTTATATGCTTTCAATTACAGTGTCATACATAGATGTTACACGCCGGGCCATTTGGTCAAATATTGGTTTTATTACGAAAAATTGATTTCTCTATGGGAATTTAACATGGGAGGAAAAAGAGGTAGAGGAGTTGTGGGAGGAGTCAAAAAACGAAAAAATTTGGAAATTGACTGAAACCTGGCTAGATAGCTTGGAAATGATCTAACTAAGAAAAGTTAAATTTTAAAAATCGGTCCAGTATTTCTGAAATTCTAAAAAATTTCCCCATGTTAAATCCCCATAGACATCTTCACTCACTGTGAAGATGTCTATGGGGATTTAACATGGGGAAATTGTTTTTTCGCAATAAAATCAATATTTGACCAAATTTCACGAAATAAAAAGAAGGTTCATTCTTAAATTTTCCTTTAATTTAATATTGTCAAAAAAAATATTGTTTATGAATTGTTTATATGGCTGAAAAATTTGGGCAGCTTTCGCGAAACAGAGTATAAGAAAATGTGTGATACCTTTCACGCAATACATTTACAGCAACTGTGATTGTTCATAGAAAATTCTAATCCGCATTTGCTATGAACATTTTGTCCCTTTTCATTGAAAGGGGACGAAATGTTCATAGCAAATGCGGATTAGAATTTGCTATGAACATTTCATCAACTTTCGATGTCATTTATGGAAAATATCATATTTGTAAACATTATTCATGAGATATCTATCGCACATGTTTCTAGGTACAATATCAAACGACATGTCTGAGATATGAAGGTACCTGTATGGGGGCGGAATACCATACATTGTTACATGACTGCCATTGTTCGACATCTATCACAGCCGTGTTCAAACGTATAGCGCGTGCTGTTTATAGACACTGCTCATTCAGGGGCCAAGCCAACAACTACGTAATGCATGTGTCTCATGACGTTACTAGAACATGTAGAACGCGCCATTACATCACCAGACTAGTTCACAACGGTCGGACTGAAATTTTGAAATTGACGCGGCTGCATCACACGACATGTACTGTGGAATAGGTATTTGTAAATCAGCTGTTTGAATGGAGCAGATTATCAAAGTACCGAAAGTACTGCCTACATGCTCAATTTACACGATATTTCAGACGGAAATGTAACAATAACATCCGACCATGTCCAGCCATGGGTAAACGTTTGCCGTGGCACTCGGGAACTGTTTGAACCCACGGCCTACGCCTTGGGGTTCAAACAGTTCCCTCGTGCTACGGCAACGTTTACCCGCGGCTGGGCATTGTCGAACCTTACGCTCATATACGCTCATGGCATGTGCACAGATCAAAGGAAAACATTCTATGATGGATCAACATTAAATGTTGCCATTGGTATATGCTCATGCAATTTACTTAACCCTCACTACGATGTCGACGGAAATTGTCGTCTGCTGGTTTTCATTTTTGCCTTAATTCTTAACAAAATTTCACGGTTTTGACAGCATATGAGAATCGTCTCCATATAAATACGTTATCGTACGTGCAAATTTAGGATCGTTTGGAAATTTCAATTGATGGATTTACATTTATTGAGCATAGGCTGCATATGCAGCCTATGCTCAATAAATGTAAATCCAATAATTGTTTACAAGAAAACATTGGTAATGAAAAATTTACAGACTATCATAATTCTGCACGTACGAACAGTTTAGTCGTACGAAGTTTAGTGAAACGGGCCCCTGTGCTTTACCCCCAGACGACCGATCTACGCCCGACTCTAGAGGTAGAACCTGTCTGTGACCTGTATGTTATGGTACCCACCAGTTTTAGGGCTTCAGCAATACGGGCGCCGGCAACTTCCACAGAATCCTTGGGACTGTCCATATGCAGCAGCACCTACAACACAAGTATGTGACTGGGGAAATAGGGCATAATTATGAGACACGCCATGTGATTTTGTGCCATCTGTGTAATTTCATTAAATACGTTCAGAAAAATTGCAATATTTTTCATAAATTTTGTCAACTTTTGACGCCATTTTGTGATTTTGTACCTAAGAACAATATCTCTTGAAACATATTTACAAAATTTACAATATTTTCTTATGTTGAAAGTTGACGAAATTGTCATAGCAAATGCGGAATTCTACAGAATTACAGAAAATATCACAGTTGCCGTGTAAATATATTTCATGAACAAGAGTGCCGCAAGTCACAAAATACGCCCGTCGAATATGGGCCAGACAGCGAAGATGCAGAAATGTGAAGCTGTCAACAAGGCAAGAAACATTAATGAGAATTTGAAACTGTATAGCATTATTTCTTCATCTCATTGTGCTAAACATGTATACTAATTTAGGCAGAGATAGAAAAGTAGAGTGTAAAGTTGAAATGATAGGGAATTGGATACAATAATGTAGAAAAAATGGCTAAGTTAAAAAGGTGATATTTTTGTTAAAAAATATTTTTTCGGCATAAAAACACCAAGAGCACATCTTCAATATGTGTAGAAGACGTGTGTATAGTTTCAGAACGATCGACTGAACAGTTTCGGAGGAGTTGTGTACAAAAACTCTGTATTGTATATAGAATTGCATAGCAAAATGTAGAAAAAATGGCTAAGCTAAAAAGGCGATATTTTTGTTAAAAAATATTTTTTCGGCATAAAAACACCAAGGTGCACATCTTCAATATGTGTAGAAGACGTGTGTATAGTTTCAGAACGATCGACTGAACGGTTTCGGAGGAGTTGTGTACACAAACTCTGTACGGTATATAGAATTGTATACAAAAATGTAGAAAAAATGGCTAAGTTAAAAAGGTGATATTTTTGTTAAAAAATATTTTTTCGACATAAAAACACCAAGGTGCACATCTTCAATATGTGTAGAAGACGTGTGTATAGTTTCAGAACGATCGACTGAACGGTTTCGGAGGAGTTGTGTACACAAACTCTGTACGTTATATAGAATTGTATAGAAAAATGAAGAAAAAATGTCTATGTTAAAAAGGTGATATTTTTGTTAAAAAATATTTTTGCGGCATAAAAACACCAAGGTGCACATCTTCAATATGTGTAGAAGACGTGTGCATAGTTTCAGAACGATCGACTGAACGGTTTCGGAGGAGTTGTGTACACAAACTCTGTACGGTATATAGAATTGTATAGAAAAATGAAGAAAAAATGTCTATGTTAAAAAGGTGATATTTTTGTTAAAAAATATTTTTGCGGCATAAAAACACCACAAGGCGACATCTTCAATATGTGTAGAAGACTGTGTATAGTTTCAGAACGATCTACTGAACAGTTTCGGAGGAGTTGTGTACACAAACTCTGTACCGTATATAGAATTGTATATAAAAATGTAGAAAAAAATGGCTAAGTTAAAAAGGTGATGTTTTTGTTAAAAAATATTTTTTCGCCATAAAAACACCAAGGTGCACATCTTCAATATGTGTAGAAGACGTGTGCATAGTTTCAGATCGATCGACTGAAAGGTTTCGGAGGAGTTGTGTACACAAACTCTGTACCGTATATAGAAATGTATAGAAAAATGAAGAAAAAATGGCTAAGTTAAAAAGGCGATATTTTTGTTAAAAAATATTTTTTCGGCATAAAAACACCAAGGTGCACATCTTCAATATGTGTAGAAGACGTGTGTATAGTTTCAGATCGATCGACTGAACGGTTTCGGAGGTGTTGTGTACACGAACTATGCGCTTTTTCTTCAGCCGCCTGCCCGCCGCCCACACACCCACCCGCCCGCTCGCCGTGCGGTAAAACATAATACGTACCATTTTTTAAAAACGGTCGTAAAAAAATCGTACATGTTCTTAGGTACAAAATTACATGGCGTGTCTCATATGGACATTGGGGGAAGACTAACTCCTGATCTGAGTAGCCAGGTTTGTGGCCAGCTTAGCTCCTGATCTGTGACTGGAGATGTCTGACTTGTGGCCAGTCTAGTGCCTGATCTGTGACTGGAGAAATATGGCTTGTGGCCAGTTTAACCCCTGATCTGTGACTGGAGACGTCTAGCCTATGACCAGTCTAGTACCTGATCTGTGACTGGAGAAGTATGGTGTGTGACCAGTTTAACCCCTGATCTGTGACTGGAAACATCTGGCTTGTGGCCAGTCTAGTGCCTGATCTGTGACTGGAGACATCTGGTTTGTGGCCAGTCTAGTGCCTGATCTGTGACTGGAGAAGTATGGTGTGTGACCAGTTTAACCCTGATCTGTGACTGGAGACGTCTAGCCAGTGACCAGTCTAGTGCCTGATCTGTGACTGGAGGAATGGGAATTGTAGCGAAACGAGCCGTCTCATCTGGATCTGCACTATTTGTGAATGTGTTCAGGTTTTGTGAAAATAAATTACCTGTTTCTAGTAATTTGAATAGTTTCAAAATGCATAAGGAAGTGTGGAATGGGAATGGATTTTTCACGGAACCCCCACCCAGAGTATAACTTAGCGAAACATGTACTATCTTATAGGAAATTCATCGTAGATTTCGAAAATGCGTGTTACCATTGCGTAAACCGCGGCCGAATATAATTTTTTTATGGTTTCCATGGTAACGGTAAAATTACTTGATTTTTTTTTAAATATTTTGTGACAATACTTATGATCATGGAAACGATATATATACATGCCAACTTGTATTTCAATAACATTATGGTAATAAACATGTATTTGTAGTAACCTGTGCGAGTAATAATATTTGAAACCATGACTACTGCGAGTTTAGACCAATCAGAAACGCTCCCTTCTTAAACTCGTGCGAGTGACTTTTTTTCAAAGTTATTGCGGTTCAAACGATATGTTTTATCAGGAATGTTAGTTGGTATTGAACATAATTTGTGATTGATTTCTTAATGAAACATGATTGTGGATTGGCTAGACAATTCTCTATCTTCCCAACTATGTGTGGAAAATTGAATGGATGTGGCATGAAGTGTGAGTTATATTGCTTTGGGCTATGCTAGTCTTTGTGGGCGGCCCACCCTAACCAGGTTTACCACCACCCCCCCCCCCCCCCCCCCCCCCCCCCCCCCCCCCCCCCCCCCCCCCCCCCCCCCCCCCCCCCCCCCCCCCCCCCTCCCCCCCCCCCCCCCCCCCCCCCCCCCCCCCCCCCCACCAGTGGATTTTACTTCACTGACCGTTCCCATGCGGTAGCCTTGCTGTTGTGTCTTCTTGTGATGTGTTTGTGTTTTTTCATTTTTACTGCTAGGACCGTTGTTTTCGTAGTGATTCATTTTTGAGGGGTCTGTTTTGTGGCGCCTCTGTTGCATTTTGTGTTGTTTTCTTACTTTTTGTAGTTATTGTTTTTCTTGGGGACCGTACTCCGCTGGTTATGGAGTGCGTTGTTTGCCATGTTGTAGGCTCTGTGACCACTGCTGTACCCATGCCGTAGTTTTCTATGGTTGTATTGTTACTGTTATGTTAGTCCTGCTCATTGCCCCCCTTAGGATTTATTACTCTATTTTGCCTTCTTTGGTATTGTCGGGATGTACTCTGTTATATATATTTATGTGTGATATGGGTTTCCTAATTGTGTATAATATTAACAGATTAGGAAATAAGATCAGGTAGTTGACCTGGAATTCATCATCAGAAATTCGAAGCAGGTAAAACTTGGTGACGGTATCGTAACCGAGTCAGAACCCGTGGCTTCCTGGGCTGCCTTATTCGTGCACTCGCCTTGACAAAGACAAATGTCAATGCATGGCAGACCCATTGCAGAACACCGACACTTATTAGTAGTACAGTCGCTGTCTCGGCAATACAAATGTGTCATGTCTCTCATGAATACTGGCGCCGGTGGATTGCTGAAGTACACATGAACCAGTTTTCCGTTTTCGGCCCGTTTCCACCCGTTGCCGATAGGGTCTGGAACATCAGGGTCTGGTACATGACTCTGACACCACATTATCGTCTGGACTCTAGCACGCATTATCTGTTTTAAATGCGTCTTCTGTTGGCGGGAGCTGTGATGCAGACCTGTCAGTAGATGTAGCAATGGCCAGCCTAAGTTCATTCATGCTGCTATATTGCCTCCCAGTTTGTTTGTTTTTGGTTCCGCCAAACAGCATCATAACGTATGTTCTTGCTACGGGAAGACATTCATCAACCGATTCAAACTCACACACTTTGGACATGTCTTGTAATTTGTCGGAATTTTGGAGCAGCTTTCCAAGTGCTATCCGTTTCCCAACTTTATAATATGGAGCTGTTGGTGTCGCACCCTGTCAGGCATGCATAGCTGGTAAAGCAGGAACTTACCACTGGTCCAATTTCTCCAGCAATTGCATGAATTGGAATATACCTATTTCTGAAGGTATGCCTTGTTCTGTGCCCAGTATGCATATATACGCTGTGGTCTTTGAGCATTGTGAAGTAATAGTAGATGAGAATCACCCACACGTCGGTGTCATCAGTTCGAATGACAATACGCTCGTGTGTTGCAGTCAACTGGGTAGCATGTAAAACCATGCGAGTGTCGGCCTCTTCTTGGGTTGAATACAGACTATGCAAACATTCAGCCCCATTGGTAGTAACGCTGCGAACCTCTTGCCCATTTTGAAATCCCCCAGAGAGCACAATTGACAAACCATCTGTCAGCCGTTGTGGTGCATTCTCCACCACATATCCACATACGAATGATGCTAGGGATGCTTTGTTTTCCAAGTTCCTCAAAAACCATCTGTAATTTGGAACCATGCGGCTCCCGGACACCATATACGCAGGGACTGTACTTTCCCCTGTGCGTCGCTGTCGTTCGGTCTCTTTTAATGAGTGTTCATTGTCATATCGGTCGAAAACAACAGTGACTGTTGTTATGGTACTGTCGCGTGTGAAATGTGACGTTATCTGTTTCAACACGACCGATCCTAAATCCTCGAAGATTTTGAAGTGAGCTTCATTCAACGCCTGGAGTAGAGCCATACCGTCTATGATATATGCAGTGTTTTGATTGGACTGTGTCGACTCGATTGGCAGCTCGTTCAATTCTTCTGTGAATGATTCCAGCTTCTTTGCTAACTCTGCCTTGTTAGTCTTCCGCATGGAACCGTCATCGTGAAACAGGGATGGTGGTACAGAAGCTAATTCATGTTGAAGTACTTCTGCCATGTCAATGTCACGGTGGTTAGCAACTGCTAGCAGACGCCTGAACAAAACTTCAGAATCCAGCATGAGCTTTGAGGATTTATCTACACCAAATGGTTTCCGCAGATTGGCAAACGTGCGTACCTTACTACGAGGAATGCCTTCCAAAATGGCACCGATCGTTCACTCGACAACCTGTCTGCAACGTAGTGCTTGACAGCATTCTTACTGTCATCTCTGAACTCATTCATTGACTTCTCAATCTCATCTGCCCAAAACCAATGAACACTTTCAATCACTGACACTAAGTGTAGGTCAAAATCTGCATCCCTCTCTGCTCTCAATAGCCTGAGTAGCAGAAATGCAGCCTCCAGAAAGTTCATCCAGAACTTGAATGTCGAACTTTGGTTCTCACCTTCTGCTTGAAACATTCGTATGCATTCCTCAATGACCTGCATTTCTGACTCAATATCTGTTCGACCATGTTTACAGCCTTCTTCGTTCTTGTCGCTGAAGGCCTCTCTTAGATCATCCATTTTCTGCCCTAAGTGAGGTTGTGGCTATTCCCCACTTTCAATCAACCAGTCTGTGAAACCTTCGAAGAAACACCGACACATTGCATCAAGTACAATCTTGATACCCCTAATACCTCTACTTAACTGTCCCCCGTTCAGTATCTGCCTCGCCGTTATCTCGGAATACACATCGGATTCCGTCAGTAAGCTGAAGAGACCTCCATCTGAAAACAATTTGCCAATACTTGCCAGAAAAGCCATCGTGTGATGCATGCCCCCAAGTCGAAGCGTCACCTTACAGTCCAAACTTGGTGGGTGCGTCCATAAAATTTCACGAGCTTTGGAATAAATAGCTAGGTCTGCAGTCACAATAATTTGCTTTTGTCCAACCGTTTCTGCCAATCGCACAAGTTGATGGAGAGCTGTAAAAATTGTAGAAACATCAGAAGGTGGTGCATCGATGAATGGGAGGTATTTGATTGAAGTAACTGGTGCAGATCGTTCAGTAGTCACAGCATTATATCCGGACCATGCTGGAATGTTGTCCATGCCAGCAAGAAATGCTCTACAAAGGGCCCATGTAAAGTCAGAAATGACAGCTTTGTGAATGTAAATGTTTTCGCTATCAATACAAAAGGCAGCCGTATTGACATCAGCATCTGGTTCTGCCCGTTTCTATGTTTTTTTGAAGTACATGATGTTTGTGCCAGTAGCAGATGCCTCTTCTACAGACACACTTCTCTCGGACAGACGGGGTATTTCTATATCAGATACACGAGTGTCTTGCGTACTCCTCTCTGATAAACCACCATGGCCATAGCATGGGTGGTACCTTTGCCATCCAATGTATTTTTCGTTGGTATCGAAGTTATCGATTGCTGCATCAAGTAAGCCTATACCGGTTTCTTTATTTGCTTGCTTTATTCCAAATGAAACAAATGGCTGCTGCTCATGCGAGATCTGGTATTTGGTGGCTGATGTTATAAACCGCAGGACCTCATCATATGAAGAACTGTACTCTAGATCATATAGGATTTTGACAAGTTTGGAACTGCCAAACTCATGATAGGCTGTCAGAGCTAACCCGAGACTCATTGGCGTTTACTAATGTTCCTACTTTGGGAAATGACATTGTGACATGTCGCCAAAACTTGTAGATTGTTTCGGTCTGCGAAGTTCTCTGTTGTATCTGTTGCATTTGTGAATGCTTTGGTATTTACAAGCCAGTGCATGAAGTCGTACACTGAACCGGGAACCATTTCACTGCACTTGTCTATGCTTAAATCGCTCAGACGATAAGCTCCTTGGCGGATTGGATGCCTTTCATTGCATCGCGAAGTATACCGGCAGCACTATGTAGTAATTGCCTGTCTGTGACAGGCGTTTCGTCCTGTTGCGGGTGTAACTCGAATGCTTCTTTTGAATCGGACAGCTCAGATTGTAATTTGGTAGCTTTCATAAGTACAGTCCCCCCACAGACACTGTACTACAACATACAAGATCTGACTGACCATTTCTAGCTACGAATGATATTTGTTCTGCAAAATGTTTACAGAGCCTTTTTTTCAGTCTCCATGCCTTGTAACCGTTTGCAGATTCGGCCGGCACACCAACAGTGTGCAAAAGTTCTACATATCTACGATTTAGTTCCACTAATGTCACAACTGTCTTCAAATCCGAGAACACAGTTTCCTTCAGTTCAAGAGACAACATCAAGAATGCTTTCTCGTGTGATGGGGATTCAACAATGCTTTCCTGGTTCTTGGCAACGTAACTAACATTTCTCTTGGCAATGAAGCGGGAGTAACAGGAACGATGGTATTTGGCGTCGTACGCAAACAGGTCCTTGTATAAGCGCATGCGCGATTCTACAACTTCATCTTTCCGTTGCATGGCTGCGTCAAGAGTTTTCTGTCTAGTAGACTCCCCGGTACCTAGACTGATTGATGACAATGTCTCCTTTCTGTTTCCAACTTTTCTAACATTACCACAAATGAAACAGTGGGCCCTAATATCGAACATTGGCTGACTTTGCCTGGCTGATGTTCGGCTTGGAGTAGGCGTTTCACTTGCGCACTGTGACATTGAATCGGCTTGTGCGGATTCAGCGATGTGGACTTTCTTTGTGTAAAAAGCATGACATGATTTGTGAAAGCGCACTTTCAGTTGAAGGGAGATAATATCTTCCCGAAATGGACCTAACACGTCATTGACACGGTCTTCCTTAGACTTAGCTATGTCTAACAACTTCTCCAGGCCCTTTGGTGTCGGACTTTCAACGACATCCTTGTGTGGCTTGTCTGGAATCGCGTGATAGCAAATTATGCACACATAGTGGTCCAGTACCATGCATTTGTTCTCACTGGGCTTGCCTAGCTCCATATTTCACTGGACAACTGAATTCAACAGCGATCAACAACTATATATTAAATAATGGTTGACTAGTGGCTTTAGGCTTTATGCAGTGTTAGCTTGTTTTCAATATGAGAAAACTTGCATTAACTACAAGTTGCTTACATTACAGGAGACGTTATCCTGCATGTGAATCGTACGTGACAATTCACAGACCTATATTGGATAAACGTTAATTAACAACGCTGTGTTTCTATCTAACACTGCTATTGAGCAATATAAGGATGATAAGCATAGCGCTGTATTAGGTACACCAACCAATGATAGCAAAATATTGACTAGTGGGATTGTTGCCCAAATGGGTCAAAGAAATGACACCGGCCTGAGAAACTGTACCTTATAGTATTTGCGATCACCGTCCGTGTACACTGTGTGGTATTATTATAAGTAGTGTATATATAATATGGTTACCGTCGCTGGCAAACATAATTTCATTCCAATCAGCTGATGTGAATGAATGGGACGGACCTAGTTGATATGCGATACGGGTTCCATAGGCAAATGCAATTACAAATGTATGACTTCGTGGGAAAATGCGTGGGGTGGGGTGGGGGCGGTTTGTTGTGTCCAAGGTGGGCCGAGCAGCCCGACCCTCCCCATCCCCCTCGTTCCGTATTAGGGGAACTTTAATTGGGTATCGAGTGCTCCTCCGAAATTGAAATAATGCTAAATTCATTAACGAAAACCAAGTTATGTCGCAAAAAAAGTGTGAAATGTGCTGATTGGTTTAGATTATCGGTTGCTATGGTACATCGCATTTATATCCATAAATTCATAAATAAATATGTAGGACGTGAATGTATATCAGACTTAAGATTTAATATCGGTTGAAACAAGCTCATTGTAGTCAAATTTAAGACATTCACCTTTGCGATTTTATTAAGTAACATTTTCGGCAAATTTCGCGGTTACCAAGGAAATGTAAAAAAATAACATGTTTCGCCGCGGTTTACGCAATGGTAACACGCGTTTTCGGATTCTACGAAGATTTTTACATAAGAATAGATATATTTCGCTAAGTTATACTCTGGGTGGCGGTAAAATTGAAAATAGGCCTCCTACAGCAACACATCTAATACACTATTAATGACAACCATTACACCCCCATCTGTGCCAACAAAAGCATGTGTGTAAGTGGTCTAACTCTTGTTTGTAATAAATTGATGCTAATTTGATTGATTGGTGTTTAATGGTCTATCAACAGCTACGGTCATTTGAGGCCGGGCCAATGGGTTCAATCCTGCATTTAACCTGCTGCATTGGGGGGAACATGTCAAAATCAGAACGGAATATTTACATCGAAATACAGAAATATTCAGCCCTGAAATTAGAATAACCTGACCTGGCGCCAGGTCCATACCACACCGAAGTCACTTGGCCCGTTCTCCTGAAAGTAATACCTGTATTATTACTTTTATAAGGGGTATAACCAGATTCAACTCTCACATACAAGAAAGCCAAAGACGGCCCTGAGGGTCAAACCAGATCTCTGGTCGCGAGTCCAGTAAGTATGAATCCTGATCGCTAAATTACCTATCGCATGCTCCCAACCAACCACCACTGCACCAGGAAGAGTCAATGCCAGTTAGTTAGGGGTAAAAGTGTTAAGGACAACAGTAGTATATAGGGAGTCAAAATGATACCACCTACTGTGATATCATTTACAACCCTCTATAATACCCCCACCACCCCCGAAAAATAAAAAATTGGTTAACGAGGAAATTGTCCCCCACCACCCCCGAAAAATCCAAAATTGGTCGTGAAAAAAACATAATGTTTTCCCCCCGACAGCAAATTTATGAATTTTGGATAAAATAATTAATGCAATTTCAATGTGCCCACGAGTGATAGTTTATATTCCAACACCCCATTTTTCTCCTCCAATATAGATAATTGATTTCGTAGATCAGCAACTAATTCTACCAGCTCTAGTCTACCACGTTCACCTTTAGCCACAGGGCAGCGTAGTTGCTTATGTCTACAAAGAGTTTGGGCACTAACGAATTTACAAGGGCATCTGGGGCATTGGAATTGCGGGGGGACACAAGGAATACGTCTCGCTAGATGCCGTCGTAGATAGTCTTTACACGTAAACGTCTTACAACAAGTCTCACACTCCATTATATATGTATATGTATATGTTTATATTCAATTGGTCGTGAAAAAAACATGTTTTCACGACCAATTGAACAGATAAATTTCATAGGTTATACAAAAGTATATTACAGAAAATATGATAACGCCAGAAATCGAAAGTTTGAGAAGAGAAGCCGAATCTCTAGGGATTACTTATAGTAAATGGTTGGGAGTTAGGGGGTTGACAAATCTGATAAACTCCACAAAGAATGAGGCGTTTATGAAGCGGTTTACCCGCGCCCTCAAACGAGGAGCCTTTAAAGACCTCTCACTAGCAGAGGAAGTTGGTAACCGAATTCAAAAAGAAAGTATTGTGGGGTTAAGGGCCAGTGTAATCAAACCTTCAAGCACAAATAATTTGTCCCAAATAAGACGCACAGGCGAACTAAATAATAAGAAAAAATCTATCGTTCGTGCGATAGTGGAAAAAGGTGAAGAAATATTGGGGGCTCACGATGAAACATTGGAAAAGGTAGAAAAGGGAAGACGGGTAGTTACATTATCCTTTCGTAAAAACATGACATCAACGAGTCTGAACGCATGTCCGATAAAATAAAATCGTCCGTATCTAACAACAAATTTTTATTTGAGATATTCATATTCTTACAAGCTAGAACATATAGAGGAAACTAAAAATGGAAAACCTAAAACTATAATATTTCACAAAAATCTCGGTGGTAGCGAACCACTATCATCAATGAAAACCTTTAAAAAATGGTTGTCAGATAAGGAGCAAACACGAATAATGTCCGATAAAAGACAGACCGAATACAAAGTGGAAGTTTGTAAGATGGGTAGAGGTTATTTTTGTAAAGTTAATACAGGGCAGTAGGGGAATAGATTTGGGACTACAATCCAAAGAAGCGGCGGGAGGAGAACTTCCAGAATGGTTGAGGAATAGAAAAGGTATGTATTCTTTAGATAAGTATAATGACGACCTTTTTTTGTTCAGGTGTTTAGCTATGCACCTTGATAAAAAGATCAGACCTGACAGATGTACAGAAAAAGCGAAAGAACTTAGTAAGCAATATTTCGGTAGTAATGTGGTTTCACCAATTCCTTTTTCAGACCTGAAAAAGGTTGAAGAGTTTTTTAAAATCGGTGTAGAAGTATATCAACCGACCGAATGTGACGTATGGTGGTTGAAAAAGGTACCAGCACACTACAAGGAAATAGGTAATAAACCAATGACAATAGGACTGTTTAATAATCACGCATTTCTGATAAAAAACCTAAAAACCTATCTAAAATTTACGCCTGCGATAATTGCAAACAGAAATTCACGAAAGCGAGTAATATGAAGAGACACAGACCAAAATGTATGAAAGGTGAGACAAAAATAGTATGTGATGGTAATTATTTAGAGCGCCCGCGTTCGTCGTTCGAGAAAGCGTTTTACCGAAAAAGTTCTAACAGTTATGGGGCGATCGATTGGATGTATTCTGTGGAAAAGCGGGAGGGAATTCACATTCACCACGAACAGTGCGGACACGGGGGTGAAAGATGGATTTTAGGAGCTCCAGTAGATGGATACTGCCAAGAAAACAATACCGTACGTATATCAATATCACGGCTGTTACTGGCACGGGTGCGAGATTCATGCAAAGCATAGAAAAAAAGAACGCGCATCCACTAAGAGAAGAGATACATTTATTAGAAGAAGCAAAGAATTCAACCTAGTAGTTATGTGGGAATGCGAATTCCAAAGAACGGGTAAAGATATAAAGATCGGTTGCGACACTACTCTTTATCCATATCAGATAGTATATGATTTTGAGGCGTATGTCAACCCAGAATTTAAAACGCTAGGTAATAGTTTAGAGTACGAAGCTGAGCACGTTCCGGTAAGTGTTAGCAAAGGAGATAATTTCTCAAGAACAGTAACTCATATTTGTGATAAAGATCCTGCAAAGCTTATAGAAAAATTCGTAGAAGATTTGAAAGTCAGGGGAAAAGCTATAAGAGAAGAAGTATGGTTGAGATATGGGTTTAATACAGAACATTTACATAAAAACCAAATCGCCAAGATCGAACAGTGGATAGAGCAAGTACCGGTTATAGGTTTTAACAGCAGTAAGTACGATATAAACTTAATAAATAAATATTTAGTAGGCGAATTGGCATCAACAACAAAGAAAGTAATGGTCGGAAAACGGGCAAACGCAACAATATTTCTATTTACTCCGGAGTTTAGATTTCTTGATGTAATACTTTACCTAGGAGTTACGATAGTTGGATAAAAGCCTACGACTGCAAAGGACAGAAATCTTTCTTTCCTTACGAGTGGTTCGATTCTCCAGACAAACTTGATAACCCAGGACTGCCAGATATAGAGAATTGGTATTCCAAACTATCGGGGAAAATGTTACTAGATGAAACAGAATTAAGTAAATGCCGTAGAATTTTCGAAGAAAAGAATATGAAAACTTTCGGAGATTGGTTGAAATATTATAACGATTTAGATGTAGCACCGTTCCTAGAAGCGGTGGAAAAAATGTGTGAATTTTATAAACACAGAGGTGTGGATATTTTCAAAGATGTGGTAACACTACCGGGTGTGGCTATACAATATTTATTGAGAGGAACCATTAAAGAACAAAAATCTATAAAGGTGGTTATACCGGAGGGGCTCTATATGCACCAAAAGAAGAAACATACAAAATGATGAAAGACGCTCTAGTCGGGGGTCCATCAATCGTATTTACACGCTATGCAGAAGCCGGTGTTTCAAATATTAGATCTAATTCCACAGGAATTAACAAACTTTGCAAGGCTATTTTGGGGTATGATGCAAACGCGTTATATGTATCTACGTTAAATAAAGATATGCCGTGTGGGAGAGAAACTATACACCATATAGATACCCCACATAATCCTAAATTTATTAAAAAAAATTGTAAAAGTTTTATCTGGAGACTGGTTTGGGTTTGCGGAGGTGGATATAGAAGTTCCACACAACTTAAGATAAGTTTTCTGAAATGTCTCCACTTTTTATAAACAGAGAAGTAGATGTTGATGAGGTTCCAGAACACATGATAAAATATTTGGAAGATACTGGAAGAACTAGAGGAAATGGAAGAAAATTGGTGGGATCTATGTCAGCCACCAAAGTACTGCTGTACGCGCCACTATTGAAATGGTATTTAAAACACGGCCTAGAAATAACGAGAGTTCATCGTGTTATAGATTATATTAGTGGTAAACCCTTTGAATGGTTCGCAAAAGAAGTTACAGCCGCAAGACGAACAGGCAATGTAGAACCAAATAAGAAACCAGTAGCGGATATAATGAAATTATTAGGCAATTCGTGTTGTGGAAAAATGATAGAGGCAAAAGAGAGACATTTAAATACGACATATACACAAGACGAAACCTGTGTTGACAAAGCGTTAAGATCTGCATTCTTTGTTGATTTGGAAGAGATAGGAGATGCGTACGAAATATCTTCCCGAAAACCACGGTGTGCAGTAAAGAGCCCCTTCCACTGTGGAATAGCGGTTTATCAACTAGCTAAATTGAGAATGTTGGAATTTTACTACGAATTTCTAGACAAATACGTAAAAAGAGAAGACTTTGAATTAATACAGATGGACACGGATAGTATGTATATAGGAGTTAGTGGAAAAACGATAGAGGAATTGATTAGACCTAACTTACTGGACGAGTTTGAAAAAGAAAAATAGAAATGGTTGGCTTGGGATAAATGGAGCGAAAGAGAGCCAGAACTTTTCAAAATGGAATTCAGCGGAGATAGGGCGATAGCGTTATCTAGTAAGTGTTATTTCGTAGAAAAATTTAATTCAACTAATTTTGATAATTCTAAAGAACTAATTAATAAAAACTCTGCGAAAGGAATGTCCAAGAGAACTAACAATTTAAATTGGGATAGATATAAATGAGTACTAAGTGAAACTACAGAAGATGGAAAACACATTATAGATGTAGCACAAAATAGAGGATTTAAAATGAAAGACGGCGTTATGAAAACGTACTGTCAACAAAAATTAGGACTCTCGGCGTACTACGATAAAAGACGCGTGTTACCAGATGGAATACATACAGAACCTCTCTTGATTTAAGCAATCGGGGGCAGCTGGGTGTCAGAAGGTACCATAAGAAGTTCTTCGCGAACAAAACCGCGAGATGGACCATCAGCCAAATAATAGAGCACGGGCTCATCGGGTTTGGTAATAGAGCGATCCAGATGATATACACAGGGCTGTACAAATCGGCACGCCCGACGCCCGGGACAAGTCGGTTTTGGTCTCGGGCAAGTGGCTCTATGCTGAAAGTTAGTCCCGGGCAGGTCACTATTTTCCGTTGAAACGTCCCGCCACAAGCCTGTTTTCTCCACTAGACTAATCCTAAATTGTAACATTTCATCGATCGATAACGCCTTGGGCGTGTGTCGGCTTCCCTGTGGCGATACACACTTACACAGAAGCCGCTATACTGTGTATATAGCAAGAAAAGTGATATACTAGCTGTGACCCTGATTAGATTTATTTCTTCGAATTTGAAAGCATAATCCCACCGACAATTCCGCATGAACTCTGAATTTTGTGTCAACTTTTCAACACAATTTACGGAAAATATTTTCGAAATCAATATCGGCGATATATGGCGACAGATCTGCGTATGATTCAGATTTTTTTTTTAATCCATTCCTTTCGGAATACACATTTACGGGTATGAAATTATTACAAAAAATAATTTTATTTTTGTTATTTCTCAATGAAAGTATACGATGTGACCACTCATTTGAACCGTCTCGACGAGACGGATTAAATGGTGGTCGCGGCATATACTTCTGAGTGCATAGAACGAAAATATTTGTCCGCAAACATAAGCGTATCCTCAGCATGAAATGGGTTACTGCATGATTGCCCCGTGATGCGATGATGAAAGTCGCACGTTCGCGACGTCTGTGGCACATCAAAAGGCGTGTTGACCAATCAGTAACATTTCAAAACATAGCCTGAAGGTCACACAGTTTACAGCCTCGTGCTGAATGAGGTCATACAATAAACACCTGTACACACAGCTGGGTGTATCGGTTTTTTGCACAAAGCATCACACAAATCTCGTCTCGTCTGTGTAATATGTGTCGGGTGTAATCGCATCTGGATTTGGAATTCATATATCCCCTGGCACGGATATTGCACGGTTCGGATAAGCAACACGGAAGGTTGTATGTCATGTCGCCGGACTTCCGTGCAATAGGGGGGTCGCACTTAGAATGAATAGTCATACTTCCGCTCTCGATACAGTATGAAAGCGGTGCTCTATAAATACGTTAGCAACTTTCTTGGTTTGCGACGCGATTCGAGATGCGGCATTTTGGAACACGATTATGATCGAACTAGTATACAAACGGTCCTGAAATTATCTCTACAAGTACAATAAATCATTATTTTCTGACCTGCGCATATCAAAACAGCATGGTATGGCGATGTTGTGCTTTTAAACTCGGGTTATAAAAACGACCATCATATTTTCTGTGTGTTCTCCATATTGTTTCCATTTCCCGATTCATTCGGATATCCCCGCATGTGAAACATTCAAATCTGGACCTAATCACGTGTTTAGTGGGCGGGGCTATAGCGACATATAGTCATCCTACAACTTTTACTACGAACCCACCGGAAATAGTAAATAGTAAGCGCGTTTGCTTCTGTTCGGCTTCAATAACTTCCTTTATTGTTTTGTCAATCACACTTAATTTTGAATTCAAGCTTTTTCTTTTAAAACCTTTGCCTTTGGTTTTAAATTGCTTGTCACAATGAACACATGTTGTGGCGGCCATTGTTTCGCGCGGTATGTCAGCATTCCAAATATGGCCGCCGCTACCATATATGGAAACTAGAGTAATCATGAGAGATCACGTGACTAAAGATGGCGGCGAATGGAAACGGCTGCAACGTCCAGACAATAATTTTGCGAATAAAGTCAAATATATCAACAAATAAACATATTTTTGGGCTGATTTTGCGAAATTGTTTATTTATATACATATACATATATGTGTAGATTATTTTTGTCACTTTTATCGATGTTTATGGGGAAGTATATTTTGCTAACGTGAATAATGAATAGAGCATTGTAGCGGTAATAGCCGATTACCGCTACGCATATTGTAGCTAGGTCGCACTGTATGCATATTAACACGATTACCTGATTAAAGGTATTACATTTGCTAACACACTAATACTAATTATTTCATGTACTTTGAATGTCGTTGTTTTAATAAACTTACAGAAATCACGAATCAACTAATTACACGATGACTACGACGTCCGACGATTTTTTATTTATTTTTTTTTTTTTCCTTTTTCTTCTCTATTTTTTTAAAATTTTTTTTGGGATCCACGAGAGACCCGCGTTATAATGGAGATTGCGCTATACGCGATTGCGTTATAATGGAGCTGCAGTGTAATTAGCGAATTAACAGCTGTTGCCAACAAAAAAAAACTGACATTTCAAAAAGTTTATTATTTACCGTTCCGCGAACAAACTGATAGACATTAAATATTGTAAATATAGACGTGATTTCATTTTCTACACGGTCAAATGAGTAGACTCCGTAATTTAATTCACAAAACGTCGATGTTTTTACACCGAAAATTCTGGAATATACGCTCGAAATTATAGATAGACCATTAAACACCAATCAATCGATCTTTCCTGATTGCCAGGGTTCCCGCCGTTACTAGTAATATATGTTATTGCCAACATTTTTATAGCAACTAAAGTGCATGTATTATGCACACATGGATATACATACGCCGAGAACCCTTGGTTGGAAGCTTCTATATGGAGTTGGTAATGTGTGTCCATGTGTTCATATTACATGTACTAACGGCACTATAGATATACCGTTAAACACCAATCAATCCAATTTGTGATGCACTGATATATTGCGTGATTGAGACATGATTGTTTATGTAATAAATTGTTGATTGATGAGCTGTAGTTATTCTCTTTGCACCCGGAAAAGAAAACATTCAATCTGGCTTTTCTATTTTTGAGTAACTGACAGGGAACGACTGGTCCTAATTGCAGACTCTGCAACCACCGTTATACCCGTACCATAGTTCTCTATGGTTGTGTTGTTACAGTTTCGTATAAGAAGTTTTACGGGGACAAGTCATTTTTTCAAAACCACTTGCCCTGAAAATTATAATTTCCAGGACAAGTCGTCTTTTGCAAGTCACTTGTCTTGCGGGACAAGCGGCTAAAAAATCAATTTGTACAGCCCTGATACATTCAGAGACCACACGGGATCAGTCGCGCGGCTGCCACCTTCGAGCTCTCCCGGTTGATAGAAGTACCGGACGTCAACATCTGATGGAAGTGCAATCGGCGATTGCTGCTCCTCTAAACCAACGGGTCGTCAGCGCGAGACGGCAGAGGGCTTGCTCGTCACCTTTTTAGACTTGATGACATTTACAGGCTTCTTACCTATCAATCTGGTCACCTCTCCGTTCAGTGTGGAGACCACGGCGGACAGCCTGGCCACCCACTCGGTCGATCGCGAATGAGGGTCTACAAGTTCTTTGGCATATTGGTGTCCGAACAATCTCTCAGCCAGTGTTCGATTGAACAGCTCCACGATCCCCTGGTCCTGTTGGATGTTGACGCGGCTGCGTCTGATAGAAACTTTGTGCTTAGACAATAGATGAGAGACCGCGCCCATGAACTCACGGCCGGGATCGACCTGAAGAAGATTCGGCCATTTGAGAGGACTCCTCTTATATATTCGGGAAAGAGCCTCGGCCACCTCCTTAGATTCTTTAGTGGCCAACGGCTCAGCCCCCTTATAACGACTCGCTACGTCAACGATTGTCAATGCGTACTTGTACGTTTTGCAACCGACGCGATCGTGAGGGAGAAACAGGAGATCCGCTCGGTGAACTTGGTTCGGCGCCGGCACGTCGAATTTCGGACGCGGAATATTGTGAGGCGCGGGTAAATAGATCTGCCAGATGGCCTGCTTCTTGAGCCATTCCTTGACTGCGTTTTCTGAAACCTTGGTCGCCGCCGCGAGGTTCTTGATGGCCGCGAGTCCCTTCCAGTAGCCGCGTGGGCTATAGTATGTATTCGACAGCTTGAGCGTTAGTTTGGTATCAAGTTTGCGCGTGTTCATCGTATGCGAAGTATTCTAATATATCGGACAATCTCCAACATGCCCTCGCCAGTTCGTCCGGTAACTGTGTCGTTCATAATAAACCTTTGTTGGAAGTCCAATCGCGATTGGTTAAGTTCTGAAGGAACTCGGAGGAATCTAATTCATCGATTGGAGTTGAGGAGGATTCTAACAGCCGCTTTGCGAAAAGGGTGGCCGCTTTTTCATCCTCGCGCCACGCCTCGAGTGAATCTTGGGCCAGACGAATCATACTCTTTGCACCAGCTATACGATGTTTTTGGGCAGTGTAGCCTACATCGATCATAGCGTAATAAAGTTCGTCAACTAACATCGTTCTATATATGGGCCGCGCTCTGTGAAAACCGGCCTTAATGACAACATTTTCAATTTGCATTTTTTTTAATTTTTTGATGCGGACACCTTTCAAAAACAATATTCTGAAAAGAAAATGCAATTATGTTTAATAGTTTTTGTTCTATCTCACTTTTTGTAGCACCATGTGAATCATGTACGGAAAAAAAAACGTAACGTCATCGAGAAAATGACGTTATTGAAACGGCGAAGTTTGTACAATGCAACTCAACAGCCTACAGTAGAAATGAGTGTTCATAGACTCATTAACTGTGCCTGCTGTAAACTGTATTTGCTTATAAGTTACAGTAAATGTATCTACAAGTGTTAGTATGTATACTATCAAAAATTCATCAGAATAAAAGTATGGTATGTACATGTAGTGAACAAAACAAACGCACAACTATTGATTTTAAATCTATAATTAGCCGACCTGTGGCTTCGTAATTTGCCACCATCGCCATAATAGATTCATATACGTGTGTCGTCAGAAAGATATAATGTAATTATTTAAGAATTGGCGTCATTTACAGTTAATTGTGACGTCATTTATTGATTTAGGCAACACGTCACAAAATACCAAAAAACAAAACGGCATTCCTGGTGTTGGAAATTGAATATTGTATGCACATCGTATCGGTGATTGAAACAAATGCATTTTATTTCTGTAGAAATGAATGACTAGAATTTGGATAGGTCTATGGCTGCACATATCAATGACTTCAGCGCCCGATGGGGTCTAGAGGGTAGTCGGACACCCCCGGGCATTTTTAAACAAACTAAAAATCGACTGTTCATTCCCCGACTCTCGGAATTAAATTTACATCTCAGAAAGCCGAACTGTGTAGCCAATATGACTGGCGGACGGGCTAATGTACATGTACCCCGTACTATAGCAGGTAGCAGGTCTATGGGAAAATGCTGCGCTGACTCACACTCCCTCGACTGGCACCACCGCCACTGCCGGGAAAATGTGGAGATGTAACATACATGGTTGTATAATTGTGACATGTCCCGATAAAAATACCAGCAGTATATTCTCTCGTCGGGAATAATTAATTTGAAAATGAAATGTGCAATTTAGTTTTGTTGTGTTTCAGAAAAAATACATTCAGTGCATTTGTAAGTAAAGAAACAGCCATGCCAATAACAAGGGCGGTTTCACGTAGGGAAAACCCAGCGACTTTTCCAAGTTTATATCCCCGATAAATTCCACAAAAAAGGCCATTCATTCCTTATAATTCCAGGCTTTGAAATACATTCATCAAAACAATGTGTTTATTTTCCGTTTTCTTAAGAATTATTTTAACTGCGCCTGACGGTTACAGAAAGTAGTTCGGCATGGAGTTTACTGGGATATAAATTCTGGACAGAGACTTGCTACGGACCAATCAAATGTTAGGGAATTGTGTAAATATTTTTGTGCTGGAATTATCTCCTCTTGATGACGAACAAACGGTGCTAGTTCGAAAGTATAGTAAACTATTTCAATTAAGAAGTCCCGCCTCCTCCCCCCCCCCCCACCCTAACCTGAAATCCTGGATCCGCCCCTGAAAAGCACCGTGGCGTACGTACATGTACACTATAACACAGTCAGTGATTTACACACTACTACAACATTGATTTTGTTGAAATGACCTCCACACCCTGCGACTATTGTTCGAGGCGGCTCATTTGAATGTAGACGCGTTTAAGGTGTGCATGAGCTTTTGTATTATATTATTTACACGCCTCCGACTAGAACGGCCCTTTCATAACAAACAAAGCACGCAGACGTGCATTATTTAGTACAATGTAGTACAATGTAAGACAATTCACAAAAATCTGGCAAAGTCGGACTTCTTGAATGTGTAAATGTTGGAGACCTGTGCATCTGTGCAGTCTGATCAGTGTCTGCAATGATTGCAAATGTACTAGTAAAATTACTATACATTCATATAACCATATTTACAAGTGGTCATGCATTTTAAAGAATATTTACATTGTTATCAAACGACAATCATACGGCTGATTCAATGCGATATTTTTGAAAGTCGCTAAATATTATGTGAAACCGAACACGTAAGTGGTAGAAGATACAGATAGAAATCAGTAGGCTACGTGGTGGCTACAATTATTTATTACAATAATCTGATATAACCATGATTATTGTGTCACAGTAAATATGCATGTGACACAATACCAAGACACTAAATACTAAAACATGTTTGGCCCAGTGTCACCATGATGCGATATGCCAGGAGCGGCGTATATTTTGGCACTACCATAATTATACATCTGTGATACGCTTATTTTTCTGAAAATTTCCAAATCGTATTTTTATGTTCACTTTTGAAACATTTGACAGGCGAAACAGTAAATTAAACGAATTAAGCCCTGTGCCCAGTTCTATTTGTTACATAATACTGATTCTGTGATGGTGTTATCTAAAAACTACCGGTTGTATGGTTATTTAGTTTCAAATTTCGTCCATATATGAAAAAACATTCGACAAAATCACTACGTGTTTCCTTGAAGGAAACCGAAAAAACAGACAACTGTCTGAACCACTATGGAAACAACTGTCTGAACCACTATGGAAACAACTGTAAAATTCTGCTACACGTATCCAGCATTACAATGTTTGTGAACCACAAATAGTAAAACGTACAGTACGGTTATATATAGGATAACATCAACTTATTGCAATGACGCAACTATTTCAAGTGTCAAAATCCGACGTGACGCTGGTTTCAAGCGTAACTTTGCGACGTCATTTTCAGGCTTTCATGACGTTGTCATTAAGGCCGGTTTTCACAGAGCGCGGCCCATATATATTTTTATAAAAAAAATTGTTTTTAAATAATTAATTAATTTGTTCAATATAGTAGCCGACGAGACCCACCACACCCATTCCCACGACGATGAACGCGATCTCGCTGTCTTTTTGGGCCTCTGATGGTACATAGAAATCTGAAAGTTGGGGCTCGGGATCCATTGGATCGAGATTTTTCTGCGGATATGCCAGCGCGTACTCGCGGTTGGCTTCTTCAACGTTCTGGAAAGTTTGCGCGGCGTGATTCTCACGGCGAAGCTCTTCGTTGACCCAGTCCAGATGGGCGGTTTGTTTTTTCGACCACGCTTCCTTCGCACTATTCAGTTGTTCTACAGCTAAATCGTGACGCTTGCGCTCCTCATCCACGTTCGAGCTTCTCATTTTTGAGAATATAAAGTTGCTACCGCTGAACGCCAATGCGTTTACAAGTGCACCACCTATCATTATTCCAATCGAAGCCATTTATTTCCATATATTAGCAGGTAGAATTCCAACTTTAATTAGATAATCTCGGGTCCAAACTGAGGCCGCTACATCTAAGGTCGCGAGCCCTGCGTCTCTCACAGTAAAGTCCAATTTGGGAGTGGACCCTCCTAGGGCCATCTTTGATAGTCGAGCATACCCGATACTGAAACCCGATATCACCACGGCGTGATAAAGCGCATTCACTATCATTTTACCATCTTGTTCAGCCATTGTTATAATTATTGCATATAAAATGGGTCGCGATCAATGTTTAAATGGGGTGCATCCAATCGTTTCGTAACTTTTTTAGGAACCGCCGTTGGAGTTGGGGTTCTGTTGTAGAGATGGTAAAGCACACTCAGGGTGCCCACAACTGTCAGACCACCACCAACAACCCACGGGGTCCAATCAGTTGGAGCAATCGGTTCCGGGGGTGTTGTTGCACTCGGAACCGATTGCTCTGTCTTCAGATGTTTTGCTGTCTCCGTCCCCAATCTCGATTGGAGTTTGGCCTCCCGAAGCTCGGCGAGTATTTTATCTTGTTTAACTTTTCAGCTGCCTGTCTTTTTGGGTTTTTATGTCGTGCAACCCCCAACTCCAACTCCAACGGCGGTTGGTATTGGATTGTAGGATCAATCGGATTCAACTTCAATCCCGATTGGGTTCATGGAAGTGCTTTATCACACCGTGGTGACATCGGGTTCGAAATTGGAGTTGGAGCAATCCCCAACTCCAACTCCAACGGCGGTTGGTATTGGGTTGGAGGTGCAATCAGGTTCAACAGTGTTGAGGGCTGTTCCGTCACTCTCGCGGGTGTGTCTTGTGTCATCATTTATAATATTAGAGCTTATAGTTCGTGGGCATATATGTCCAAATTGACAGTGTTTACCCGTGGTCAACGCGGTTGTCAGTGGAGCTAAGTACATTCCAAACTTGTGATAAATTGAGCAGCAGGCTCTAGATCGTGAATCAACCCCTCAGTGTTTGGTATAGGGAGAAGTATACTAACGGCGGTAGCGTACAAATGAATAGCCGCCGATCCAAGAGTTTTTGTCATCTCTGCCCCCAATTTGGATTCGTATCACGCATACATTTTATCAATCTCCGCATCTGACATCTTATCCACCTGACAAACTGAGAGACGCCTACCGAGATAATGCTCCGATTGTCCCCCAGCAACCAGCGCAGCTAGCCGCTCGCGTCGCGCCGCATTTTCATTTGTATCGGCCCCAATCGCGATTGTCAACCCAGATTGCTCTGTCGGAGCATTTTCTTTCAGGATGTCGGTAGAGGTTTCTTCCATTAGCTGATCGAGAAGTTCGTCGCAGTTCATTTTTCTTAATTTTTTCAAAATTATTAATTTAATTATTCTAACAAGTCTCATCACTTTAACATATTGCCAAGCGCACCACCCGATACTTATGATCACCGTTATGCTCGCAACAAAGCTCGCAGCAGAGCACCAAATTGTTAACATTGTTAACCATTGTTCAGCATTTGTTCAACATTTGTTAAGCATTTCTTCAGCATTGTTCAGCAATTGCTAATTAATAATTTTGAAAAAATTAATTGTTACTAATTTTTCAAAATTATTAATTGATAACTTTATAAGCAGTTGGTTGATCAGTCTTTAGCAGAAGCTTGGCGTGCTTAGTTTCGGAAAGCATCTGTCGAACCTCCAGCCGCTCCTCGCGCGTTGGGATAACGTCATTCTCTCGAAGAGTCATCGAATGAGTCTCGGTCCTTGCAGTGAAAGAGGGCGACCCATTTCGTTTGCTCGCGCAGATCCTTGAGGACAGCGTTGTATTTTTGAGTGGAGATCCATACGCTTTGCCTTGCATGGTGGCCAGAAAATGCGAGCTCAGAGAGCATGTCCTTCTTTTTGATCATCGCCGCCTTGGCTGAGCAATCGTCAATCACATATAGGGTGGGCTCACCCTGGAATCTTTGGTATAAACCACGCAACCAATCGTGAAGCCTATCACCGGGGTCAATAACGTATACCTCAGGGTCGGTCCATATCCACGGGCGCCGCTGATAAGTATCGTTGTGCCGCACAGTGGGACATAGGATCACAATGTGACGAAAGGCATCGCGGTAGGACCCCTCGAGTAAGTCGAGGATGAAAACCGTTTTTCCACATCCTGTCTGCCCACATATTATGGCAGAGTGGGCATCTCCAATCGTGAATTGGTATTGATTGCTAGATGATTTTTTAGTAGATCGCTGATAACGTATCGGCCATCTTCGATGTTCAGTTGTGCGTCTGTAATTATATATAAGTACACGTTCAATGCGCCATTTCCATCCGCCTCTTTGGTTATCTGGATCGTCACACCCTCGCTAGCGTTCTCAACTTGACGTCCGCTACCGTGCATTTGGTCGTCGTCGCTGGCTCGCATGTCTAGCCATAACGCGTATTTGGTAGTCAGGAACTCCGCGAGGGAGACGGCCGATAGCTGCAGGTCTTTGGCAACCGCCGCAACCTCCGGGGAGCATTTAGAGCCGGCAACAAACTGCTTTCTAGCTTCGTCCCACTGCTGGTGCGCGCGAAGGCCCGCGCTGTAGAGTTGATTGGGTACTCCCTCGATCATCACCTCTACCTTCGTGATTTTGGGGTTATAGAATTTGTCGGTTTTTCTAGCACCGAGCGCGAACCGAGCATCCTCAAACAGCATCAGTATACCTTTCATCGAGCGGGCAGGTACGTTGACATTAATATTCCACAATGTGTCGCCTTTGTCTTTTGTCATCTTGCGATGGCGAAGAACTCGGTCGTAAAGTATGGCAACGCGCCCGGCGTACTGGGTTCTGATCAATCGCGCGAGTTCGGGCATCGTGACCATGTCGTACTCCAGCGAAACATTGTCGATCGTATACGTCGATAACATGTCGGTGGCTATGAGAACTCGGCCGTAGTCGTTGAACGTTAGTTCGTATTCGAGGCGGTCAGCCAAAGCACTCTGATAGTAGGGCATGTGACTCTCCAGCAACTCAAAGTCGAGCGGGATGTAGAGTGAGTGAGTGAGTGAATAGGGTTTAACGTCCGCTTTTCTGACATAGAGGTACAAGCCTCAGGGAGTCTACACGCAGACGGGTCAACGGGGTCGAGTCCCATATCCACCTGTCCAAGGGGGGTAAATCCCAACTTCAGAACTCAATATTTACAATCAAAATATATATTCAGTCCTGAAATTAGAACAACCTGATCTGGTGCCAGGCCCTCGCCACACCAGCATCATTTATCCCATCCCTAAAAGTAATAGGATTAGCGCTAATCTTACTTTTATATATGGGGCATAGCCCGACTCAACTCTCACATACAAGAAAGCCAAAAATGTACATGAGGGCCAAATCCGGTATAGTGGGTTCCGGAAAGTATGAACCCAATCGTTAAGCCAGTTCAGTCGCCTTTTACGACAAGCAATGGCTACTGCAGCACTATTCTCAGGATCAGTTGAACCCGCCCCGGTGCCTGCACGGGGCGCGGGATGTAGAAGCGGTTGCCGTAAGCGGCCGCGATCGCGTTGTCGCTCGCGTCGTTATCTACCTTGTTATCAGCCCCGATTCTAAGTTTGGTTACGTTCTTATTTTTGCTGGTGTCAATACCCTGATAGACAGCGTTTTCGCGCTCTTGCGCCGTCTTCCACAGGTCCTGATAGCAATGGTAGACGTCGCTGTCGTCGATCGACATCACCTCATTACCAGAAATCTTTATCATGGTCTTCTTGACTATGGCGCGACCCAGGTTCTGAACGACGGTTCGGTTCGTCGTCCGATCGTTAGCGAAATAGTGAAAGCGAGGCGAACAGTACCCGGCACAATGACGTCGTGAGTTCCGAGGTTGGGGAAGCAGACTAAGAGCTGCTGGTTCTGGTCGATCGTCGATGGGTTGTTCGTAATAACGACACTCTGTCTCACGCCTTTTGCCCCGAGGGGCTCACGTAGTCTGCGGTATGGATTGAGTTTGCGACCGTATTGACACGAAGACATAATTTAGTGAAACTATTAAACCCGTATGGTTTTGTCTTTAATACATAATTAATTTTAAGAAAATTAGATGGATGATTACGATATTAACATGGATGAAATCGGCAGAGACGATGAGGATAATGATGATGATAACTTCGAGGATTCCATCACAACCTTCGACAAAACACCGAGGAAATAGGTGGCGCTACCAGCAGCGTTGGTCAAAGTCAGGAATTACTTGAGGGAGCTGTAAACGACTACTACAACAATTTGTCAGAAATCGGTCTGGTCCCGTCTGCCGGTCGCGACTACTCCAAGTTCGAATTGGATATGCATGGTAGGTTGCGACTAAAATCATCAAATATCCCGATCATCAACACGAATACCGTAAACCCCTATCGCTAAAAACCATTGCCGGAAACCGGTGGCGGTGTGGCGAAATCATAAAGAACGAACTAGGATTTCCAGATTGGACGCGTGGTAAAACAATTGTGCCGGCCGGCGCTGTAGAGGCCCTACAGTCTACCGACGAAACGATGGCGAAGACGGCCACCGCGATAGAAACGGTAGAGCTCACGAGGTCCCTCAAATAGCCACCGACGTTATTAACAACGATGGAGACCACGTTCAGCGAAAACGAAATACTCAACGATGACCCACCGTTACCTCTTCGAGAACTCCGTGGACTCGATAAGGCTCTACAAACGGTCCGGGGCGAACTGGTCCTTAACCTCTCCAAACTCACGGCGCTGGATGAACATATCGCGCTAGAAGAAAGAAAACTGGAGGAAGCCGGTGACGATAGAGAATCTACCGAGCGGATCGCCGAACGACTGCGGTCTTTGCGGGACGAAAGAGAAGCTCGCTTGGAGACCGCCATCGGCTAACCGTGAGGCTCTCCGCAACACAAATAAGTCGGATCGCGAAACAATCTCGAGGGTCCTGCATGAGGACACGACACTCGGTGAGCGTCTTCGCACTCTGTTTCAGAGAGCAGGGCGTCACGATAGCAAGCATCCTCGCAGCTGTCGGCATGACTATATCAACCATAGTTCTAGCTTTCACTGGTGGTGCGGCGGCCACCACCAGCACCCGCGCCATCCAGGTGGAGCCAAGGAGTGGGTAAAAAAACTAAAAAAACAACTAAAAGCCCTCGCCAATCTTCTAGCTAAATTAGCTGGAAAGGCGGCTGCCGCACTACCTGGACTGATCGGAAGTATCGTTTCTTACTTGTTATCTATATTATCAAAAACGGTCGGATGGCTCACCAATAATTACTTGGGGGCTTTTAATCGTTGGCAATCGCCGGTCTCCTTACTATTCTTCCGCCAGAGAGTTCCTAAAACCAAAGCGCGAGTAGTCCGAACCACTACGGAGGGCGACGACGAGTCCTAATTTCTCCTCCTCGTGTGTTGTGCTTCCAATTTCAACATTGTTGATGATTGGTGTTTCAACACTGTTGACGATTGACTTGGGGTGGGGGGACTCAATTTCGTGAATTGGGGTTCAACTTCAATCCCGATTGTGTGAGTGAGGCACATCCAATCGCGATTGGTTTGGGTTTTTTATGACCGTCTTGGTGATGATATCCATGTTCACGTTACCGTTGTGGCCGATTTTTTGATTGGCGGTGGCGATTACGATCTGATTATTGTAACCGTCAACCGGGATGTCTCGTAGTATCATATTGCTCGGCGCCATATAAAGACCTATTCCAAATACATAGTCTACTGGGGTGCTGGCATTCTGCAAAACGTCTTGATAATTCTGGATCGCCTTCTCCAGGTCCACCCTAGCTGAGATGGCGTCCTCTACAAGTGCCAAGAATTGTTTTTGTGCATCAAACGCCGTTCCCGTGCCCAGTATAGAACAAGCGAGTTTGCTTCTGTGCACCGAGGATGGCCCAGACGTACGTGCGAATGGAGTCGTTGAGACGAGTAACCCCGGCCTGCGTGAACCTGCGTGAGCCCGTTTCGGAGGTAACATTTTACAAGAAAACACGCCACAGTGCCGACCTCCAGACACTTCCGGCCCGAAAGTCATCGTCGCGGGTGGGGTCAAAATTCCGGCGTTCCGACTGACGATGTGGTCGCCGGAGTGATCGTGTCTAAAATCAGTCTGCGTCCAATTCCTTCCCGGACTGACCCCGAATGAGAACGTCCCCGAGGCCGGTGGTGGTAGGAAATGCTTTCTGTCTCCAGTCCGCGTCTTTTGAAACGCTAAACTTCGTTACACAGTCTTTCAAAACGCCATTACGGTCGTATGCGTTGGAAATGGGATCCCAGGCGTCGTCTTTGAGGTAGTGAAAATACCTACCGTTCTTTGAGAATCCTCCTAATTGTGTAATACACGTGGAAAGTTTGTAGACACTTCGGAGCATGACATTCTTTTGGATGCCAGATTGGTCTTGATGCAAAACTCCACACTCGGCTGTTGCGCACCATAACAAGCGAAATTTATTTGGTTTCTGCCAAAACTGCATCGGTATTGCTTTCCCACCCGTTTATCGCCTCCATCGTAGTAATATTGGGCAGCCTATTATTGTTCAAAGATGTTAGGAAATATTGGTGGCAAAGCCCACTGTCCGGTCTAACTGTTACAGTTGGGTGTACAAGGTGTTAAACGTCTTTTTGTGTGTATTTACCTTCCGACCGCGTACTTTGCATTAGAGTTAAAGCTAAATGCTTTGGTATCCATTGAAAAGATATTATTATGTTTGCTACTATCACTAATGTTCAAAAAGAGAGTTGTGAACTTCAAAAGTCAATCGACAACTGCTGAGGAAACGCCGGGTGGGCTCAGATTCAATACCTTCACCGGTTGGGTGGCAGAAATGTGGGAAAGATTTTTAAGTGACGGGTTTTACTTTGTGAAGGATAAACAACAATTAGGTGGTATAAAGCTGCCTCACGGACTGTGGGGAATAAGACAGCTCAAAAGATTTTGTCACCTCAGAGCTTGACGGTTATAGTCAACCTCACAGTATCGAAGGCTACCGGGCTCGCAACAATGACCATCAGCCCTGATAATAAGGTAGTGGTTCTCCCCGGGGGTT
Source organism: Conchocele bisecta (assembly GCA_029237695.1). Taxonomy (NCBI): domain Eukaryota; kingdom Metazoa; phylum Mollusca; class Bivalvia; order Lucinida; family Thyasiridae; genus Conchocele; species Conchocele bisecta. The sequence goes on along the minus strand of CM055273.1, from coordinate 56,663,561 downwards.
GGGTATTCAACTCGGTTTTAGAGAGACATACTCCGTAAATAAAGGAGTGTTTACCTCGGGTGAGTACGTCGGTGATAACCCGGTGGACTTTGCCCTCACGAAAACTCTCAGGGTGCACCTGGATCGGGTGAACACGTCGTACAACACGGTAGACGGATCCCCCAGCACATTACTGAAAACCGTGCAAGCCAGCGAACTGTTTCTTTGGGGATACGGTGACCTAGACTTCCCACACCCCGAGATGAAAGTTTTGGTAAACGGGACACATCCACGATTTACGGTCTCTATTCTCGATGATCAAGCGAGGAAAGTTGAATAACTATTACCCGATTTCGGTAGTTCTCGAAATTTCCAATTGAGTATAGGTGCCCCCAATATTATAATTATGATAGTATACGGACCAGGTAGTTCTTTCCGATTGGGTGTACAAATCAATTCAAAGAATTTTGGAACCGGGCAGGAAGGGGGATTCATCCCGACAGAGGGCGACTTTTTAACTACTGGAAAAAACCAAGGCCCTGATCAATAAAACTATATCGAAGGTCACAAATGGGATTCACCAGGAGTATATCAGATGTTAGAGTAGAAGTGCTGACGGCGATCTGCACAAATTGAGGGAGTCCGAAACGGTATTTGAGAAAGATCAGGCGGGGGGGGGCTTATAAGGTGTTGCGATCAGAGGACTCTCTCATCAGAGAAACGGAACTAAACGAACTAGGTAAAAAAATAAACCAAATTTCGAAAAAAAGAGGCCCGGTTGGGGGTTGCGAAAGCCGAGAAGGACCACTAGACAGACCTTCGGAGGCATATGGAATGTTGCGCTCAGAGGACTCTCTCATCAGAGAAGCGGCAACTTACCAGAACTAGGAGAAAAAATAACAAAAAAATTTCGAAAAGAGACCCGGTTGGATCTTGATGGAGTCCGAACGGGTATTGAGAAAAGCCCGAGAAGACCACCAGGTCCGGCCCTTACAGAGGCATATAGGGTGTTGCGCTCAGGAAGACTCTCCCAACGGAAGAGCAGCACTTACTGAACTAGGAGAAAAAATAACAGAATTTCGGGAAGAGGCCCGAACGGTTATTGAGAAAGCCCAAGAAGACCACCAGGCGGACCTTACGGAGGCTTATAGGGTGTTGCGCTCAGAGGACTCCCTCATCAGAGAAGCGGCGGTTGCTGAACTAGACGGAAAAATAACTGAATTTCGGAAAGAGACCCGGTTGGGGGTTGAGGGGGTCCGAACGGGTATTGAGAAAGCCCGAGAAGACCACCAGGCGGCCCTTGCGAAGGCTTATGAGGTGTTGCGCTCAGAGGACTCTCTCATCAGAGAAGCGGCGGTTGCCGAACTAGACGGGAAAATAACCGAATTTCAAAAAGAGGCCGTGGGTCGGGTGTTGAAAACGCCCTAGAAGGGCCACCAGGCGACCATTACGGAGGCTTTATGATGCGTTGGAGCTTAGAGGACTCTCCTCAGCAGAGAAGCTGCACTTACCGAAACTAGACGGAAACAATAACCGAAGTTTCCGATAAACTGAAAAAACATGTTCGTAGAGCCGCAACCAAAGCTCTTGAGGAGGCCTCTTATAAGATTCGTTACTGAGGCCCATACCTCTATCGGGGCGGTTGCCGGATTGGTGCAAACAATGAAAACACAAAATCAAAGTGTCATAACAGTTTGTGCTGAGAAGCGGGGGCCCATTGGTTGAGGGGCTCTATGAATATTCGTTCGGTGCCAAAGCGAGTAATAAATGTGGGGGATCGCCATGACAGCTACAGGTACAGTTCTTTCACGAATGGCGGTCTGCTCGGTTAATGCTAGTGGTAAACCTGTGGGCGCAGGTCGACGATAAATCTTGTAGTAGATGGGGAAGAACGGGGGGTTGGAGTCAATAAAATCGCTGGAGATAGTTCGTCTGGTGTTTTCGTTCGCGGTTATGATCTAATTAGACTTTACGAAGGTAGTGTTATTAACTTTGTTACGAAAAGCTGACCCAGAGAGTTCTTCCACTATTGTCTCATTGTTAATTGAACTTAATTTGTAAAATACTAATATATTGAAAATCATGAACGAATCACCGTATCCAATTCTCAATACCGCTCCATCAACACTGTATCCAATTCTCAATACCACTCCATCAACACTGTATCCAATTAACGAAAGTTCAGATTTTAGGTTGAATAATATCGTCGCTATGCAGGATATTTTAGTTAGAGAATGTGCAAATAGAAAAAGACACGCTAAAAATATAAGCGCACGGCGAACATAGCTGAAGCATCTAGTACGATTCTGGCAAGTTTAATCTGTAATAAGAGTGGTGCGGGGACTGCTGCAACGCTATCTACAATTGTAACGGTTCCACTTGCAGGGGGTTTTGAGTGGAATTACCGTTTTATCTGGATATCTTTGTATGGTAATTAGGGCGGGGTAAGGGTGGAAAACTCGAGAAAAAAAGTTAGAAAAACATGATAGAAATATCCGTTCTCGCTAGGGTTTAAGAAAAATAGCATCGACCGTTATGGTGTCCAAAGCTTTGGCCGATAAGAACATATCAAATTTAGAGTTTGAATCCGTGGTGGAAGAAATGGGGAGATATTAAACAAGAACTCCGCGGAGCAAAATGTCCCGCCTGGCGCAGTTTGATAGTATATAAGGAGCTTGTAATAACCTTGGGGTTAGTGAGCACCATGGGCTTTCTGTAGAATGATGCGGGATGTTGTTACAAATGCATGTATGGAATATTAAAGCATAAACTGAGCGTGAACTTTTCCAAACACGGAAATTTCTAAGTCAGTGACCTTGACCTTTGGGGTCAGCGGGCACCATGGGCTTTCTGTAGAATGATGCGGGATGTTGTTACAAATGCATGTATGAAATATTAAAGCATAAACTGAGCGATAATTTTTCCAAACACGGAAATTTCTAAGTCAGTGACCCCCTTGACCTTTTGTTAGGGGTTAGAGGGTCACCATGGGCTTTCTTGTCAGTAATTATGGGCTTGAATTATCGTAGAATGTATGCGGAGGGATGTTGTTAATCAAATGCATTGTATGGAATATTAAAAGCATAAACTGAGCTTTAATTTCTAAGTCAGTGACCTTGACCTTTGGGGATAGCGGGCACCATGGGTCTTTTCTGTAGATTGTATGACTGTGGGATGTTGCTTACAAATGCATGTATTGAAATATTAAAGCATAAACTAGAGCTTTAATTTTATAAGTCAGTGACCAAATTGACCTTTGGGTGTTAGCGCGGCAACATGGGCTTTCTGTAGAAAATATGGGCTTTCTGTTAAATAGAGATGATGCGGTGGATGTTGTTACAAATGCTTTATGTATGGAATATTCAAAGCATAAAATCTGAGCTTTATTTAATTTCTAAGGTCAGTGACCTTGACCTTTGGCCGGGGATAGCGGGCACCATGGGTTTTCTGTAGAATGATTTGTGGGATGTTGTTACAAATGCATGTATGAAATATTAAAGCATAAACTGAGCATTATTTTTCCAACACGGCCAAATTTCTAAGTCAGTGACCTTGACCTTTGGGGTTAGCGGAGGGCACAATGGGCTTTACCGTAGAATGATGGGCGCCTTTCTGTAGAATGATGCGGGAAAGGGATGTTGTTACAAATGCATGTATGGAATATTAAAGCGCAACATATCAAAATGAGCGTTAAGTTCTAAGTCAGTGACCTTGACCTTTGGGAGATTAGCGGGCACCATGGGTTTCTGTAGAATTGACTGCGGGGTATGTTTATTGTTACAAATACATATATGGAATAATATAAAGCATAAATCTGAGCGTTAACTTTTCCAAACACGGAAATTTCTAATTCAGTGACCTTGACCTTTGGGGTTGGCAGGCACCCATGGGCTTTATGTAGACTTGATACGGGGGGATGTTCTTACAAATGCATGTATGGAATATTAAAGCAAAATTATTAAACTGAGCGTTAATTTTTCCAAACACGGAAATTTCTAATTGTCAGTGACCTTGACCTTTGGGGTTAGCAGGCGGCACCATGGGCTTTCTGTAGAATGATGGGCTTTCTGTAGTATGATGCGGGATGTTGTTACAAATGTATGTATGGAATAAATTAAAGATAAACTGAGCGGTAATTTCTAAGTCAGCGACCTTGACCTTTGGGGTTTGCGGGCACCATGGGCTTTCTGTAGAATAATACGGGATGTTGTTACAAATGCATGTATGGAATCTATTAAAGCCATATAAAATGAGCGTTCCAATTTTTCCAAACACAAGGAAATTTCTAAGTCATTGACCTTGACCTTTGGGGTTCGCGGGCACCATGGGCTTTCTGTAGAATGATGCGGGATGTTGTTACAAATGCATGTATGGAATATTAAAGCATAAACTGAGCTTTAATTTCTAAGTCAGTGACCTTGACCTTTGGGGATAGCGGGCACCATGGGTTTTCTGTAGAATGATGCGGGATGTTGTTACAGATGCATGTATGAAATATTAAATCATAAACTGAGCGTTAATTTTTCCAAACATGGAAATTTCTAAGTCAGTGACCTTGACCTTTGGGGTTAGCGGGCACCATGGGCTTTCTGTAGAATGATGCGGGATGTTGTTACAAATGCATGTATGGAATATTAAAGCATAAACTGAGCAAATAATTTCTAAGTGGACAGTTGACCTTGACCTTTGGGGATAGACGCACCATGGAGCTTTCTGTAGAATGATGCGGATGTTGTTACACAAATGCATATATGGAATATTAAAAGCAAAATAAAGCTGAGCGTTAATTTTTCAAACACGGAAATTTTCTAATTCAGTTGACCTTGAACCTTTGGGTGGCAGGCACCATGGGCTTTCTGTAGAATGATACGGGATGTTGTTACAAATGCATGTATGAATATAAAGCATAAAACTGAAGCGATTAACCTTTTCCCACGTTAAATTGCTAAGTCAGTGACCTTCGACCTTTGGGGGTTAGCGGGCACTATTTTGGGGTGGGCTAATTTCTGTAGAATGATGCGGGATGTTGTTACAAATGCATGTATGGAACATTAAAGCATAAACTGAGGGTTAAGTTTTCCAAACACGAAAATTTCTAAGTCAGTGACCTTGACCTTTGGGGTTAGCGGGCACCATGGGCTTTCTGTAGAATGATGGGCTTTCTGTAGTATGATGACGGGATGTTGTTACAAATGCATGCATGGAATATTAAAGCATAAACTGAGCGTTAACTTTTCCAAACACGTAAATTGCTAAGTCAGTGACCTTGACCTTTGGGGTTAGCGGGCACTATGGGCTTTCTGTAGAATGATGCGGGATGTGTTACAAATGCATGTATTGAACATTAAAGCATTAAACTGAGTTTAAGTTTTACCAGTTAAATATGTTGTTAAACAGCATGTAAAATTTGGAACATAAGCATAAACTGAGTTAAGTTTTCCAAACATTGATTTCCTTTAAGTCAGTGCCTTGACCTTTGGGGTTAGCGGGCACCATGGGCTTTCTGTAGAATGATGGGCTTTCTGTAGTATGATGCGGGATGTTGTTACAAATGTATGTATGGAATATTAAAGCATAAACTGAGCGTTAATTTCTAAGTCAGCGACCTTGACCTTTGGGGTTTGCGGGCACCATGGGCTTTCTGTAGAATGATGCGGGATGTTGTTACAAATGCATGTATGGAATATTAAACCATAAAGTGACGTTAATTTGTGCAACACGGAAATTTTCTAGTCAGTGACCTTGACCTTTGGGGTTATTTGGGGTTAGCGGGCACCATGGGCTTTCTGTAGAATAATGCGGGATGTTGTTACAAATGCATGTATGGAATATTAAAGCATAAAGTGAGCGTTAATTTGTGCAAACACGGAAATTTCTAAGTCAGTGACCTTGACCTTTGGGGTTATTTGGGGTTAGCGGGCACCATGGGCTTTCTGTAGAATGATGCGGGATGTTGTTACAAATGCATGTATGGAATATTAAAGCATAAAATGAGCGTTAATTTTTCCAAACACGGAAATTTCTAAGTCATTGACCTTGACCTTTGGGGTTCGCGGGCACCATGGGCTTTCTGTAGAATGATGCGGGATGTTGTTACAAATGCATATATGGAATATTAAAGCATAAACTGAGCGTTAACTTTTTCAAACACGGAAATTTCTAATTCAGTGACCTTGACCTTTGGGGTTGGCAGGCACCATGGGCTTTCTGTAGAATGATACAGGATGTTGTTACAAATGCATGTATGGAATATTAAAGCATAAACTGAGCGTTAACTTTTTCAAACACGGAAATTTCTAATTCAGCGACCTTGACCTTTGGGGTTTGCGGGCACCATGGGCTTTCTGTAGAATAATACGGGATGGTGTTACAAATGCATGTATGGAATATTAAAGCATAAAATGAGCGTTAATTTTTCCAAACACGGAAATTTCTAAGTCATTGACCTTGACCTTTGGGGTTCGCGGGCACCATGGGCTTTCTGTAGAATGATGCGGGATGTTGTTACAAATGCATGTATGGAATATTAAAGCATAAACTGAGCTTTAATTTCTAAGTCAGTGACCTTGACCTTTGGGGATAGCGGGCACCATGGGTTTTCTGTAGAATGATGCGGGATGTTGTTACAGATGCATGTATGAAATATTAAATCATAAACTGAGCGTTAATTTTTCCAAACATGGAAATTTCTAAGTCAGTGACCTTGACCTTTGGGGTTAGCGGGCACTATGGGCTTTCTGTAGAATGATGCGGGATGTTGTTACAAATGCATGTATGGAATATTAAAGCATAAACTGAGCATTAATTTCTAAGTCAGTGACCTTGACCTTTGGGGATAGCGGGCACCATGGGCTTTCTGTAGAATGATGCGGGATGTTGTTACAAATGCATATATGGAATATTAAAGCATAAACTGAGCGTTAACTTTTTCAAACACGGAAATTTCTAATTCAGTGACCTTGACCTTTGGGGTTGGCAGGCACCATGGGCTTTCTGTAGAATGATACGGGATGTTGTTACAAATGCATGTATGGAATATTAAAGCATAAACTGAGCGTTAACTTTTCCAAACACGTAAATTGCTAAGTCAGTGACCTTGACCTTTGGGGTTAGCGGGGCAGGCAATATGGGCTTTCTGTAGAATGATGCGGGACGTTGTTACAAATGCATGTATGGAATATTAAAGCATAAACTGAGGGTTAATTTTTCCAAACATGAAAATTTCTAAGTCAGTGACCTTGACCTTTGGGGTTAGCGGGCACCATGGGCTTTCTGTAGAATGATGGGCTTTCTGTAGTATGATGCGGGATGTTGTTACAAATGTATGTATGGAATATTAAAGCATATCATGCGTTAATTTCTAAGTCAGCGACCTTGACCTTTGGGGTTTGCGGGCACCATGGGCTTTCTGTAGAATGATACGGGATGTTGTTACAAATGCATGTATGGAATATTAAAGCATAAAATGAGCGTTCATTTTTCCAAACACAGAAATTTCTAAGTCAGTGACCTTGACCGGGTTTGGGGTTAGCGTTTCACCATGGGCTTTCTGTAGAATGATGCGGGATGTTGTTACAAATGCATGTATGGAATATTAAACCATAAAGTGAGCGTTAATTTGTGCAAACACGGAAATTTCTAAGTCAGTGACCTTGACCTTTGGGGTTATTTGGGGTTAGCGGGCACCATGGGCTTTCTGTAGAATAATGCGGGATGTTGTTACAAATGCATGTATGGAATATTAAAGCATAAAGTGAGCGTTAATTTGTGCAAACACGGAAATTTCTAAGTCAGTGACCTTGACCTTTGGGGTTATTTGGGGTTAGCGGGCACCATGGGCTTTCTGTAGAATGATGCGGGATGTTGTTACAAATGCATGTATGGAATATTAAACCATAAAGTGAGCGTTAATTTGTGCAAACACGGAAATTTCTAAGTCAGTGACCTTGACATTTGGGGTTATTTGGGGTTAGCAGGCACCATGGTCTTTCTGTAGAATGATGCGGGATGTTGTTACAAATGCATGTATGGAATATTAAACCATAAAGTGAGCGTTAATTTTTCCAAACACGGAAATTTCTAAGTCAGTGACCTTGACCTTTGGGGTTAGCGGGCACCATGGGCTTTCTGTAGAATGATGCGGGATGTTGTTACAAATGCATGTATGGAATATTAAAGCATTCCATTGAGGGAAACAGAAGTTACAATGAAAATTAACCTGAGCGTTAAGTTTTAGAAACAGAGCTAAACGCAAAAACTTAACGTTGAATGCATGTGAAAAGTAGATCAATGAACCATGAAAATTAGGTGAAGGTGACATGGGCTCCCTCTGTGTGAGATGGTTACACCACAGTGTTGATGTATACCAAGTATGGAGGTCGTAGGAGTTATAGTTTTGTGGAAAGTGAGCTAAACGCAAAAACTTAACGTGAAATGTTGACGCCACCGCCGACGACGACGATGCCGCCGACGCCGCCGACGCCGCCGACGCCGCCGCCGACGCCGACGGAAAAGCTATGCCTATGTCCCGCTTCTGCTAAAGCAGGTGGGACAAAAATGATATAAGAATCAAGGCGCGCGCCACCATGCCCAAAATTGAGTGTACTGATTGGGATAAATTTAGGGTAAAACTTGGAAATAAAGTCGGAGGAAATGTTACAGCACCATTGTGATATATAAAATTTTTAAAAATAAAAAATAATTAATTTTCTTATAATTAATTATATTGGTGCAGTAAACAAATTTACATACCTATACAACATGTGTTTTTCACTGAGAATTACGCCGTAATCGCATAACAAATTCAGTCGAGGATTACACTGTAATCGCCTGTGTACACACCATCTGTGTAAATTGATACACTCGGCTCTGTTTACCTCGGCTATCAATTTACGCATGGTCCATAACCCGTGTAATTGAAACATTGTCGTTACAACATAAATTAATTACTATGTAATAATAGGGGGTGTTCAGCTTTAAATTATTAAAATAAATTACAAAATTAATTATAAAATTAACAAAATAACGAACCATCACATGTTTTCTTTCGCCAATAGGTATTAATAAATAATTATAATTTGCACACCATTTGTATGTTGTATAGAAAAAACTGATAACTATTATACGTTTGTTTGCCTTACAACAGTTGGTCTCATCTCGTGCATGCCAGTGTTGTTGATCCGGTATGACGTCCGTCTCGTCTGTTTAATGGTAGCAGTCTATACATATGTGTGTATTTGGCGATGTAATTGCGTAGCTCAAAGGTGTCGGCCTAAAAGAGTTCTGCCTAAGAGCTTTGCAATTTCGGAAACCAAATTCACACATAGGCTCGCCTTACTTCGCTGGTTTCTCTTAATAGAGGAATTGGCAATGGGGTTCAAGGCGACCCAGACTGTGAGCCAACAGATGCGTGGGCTTAAGAAAGGTCCCAACACCCCAGTGGTCTGGGTGCCGGCTAGAAATCTGACCATCGCTGGGGTGTTGTGCACGAGTGGAGGCTTTTGCTATTTTTTGTTCAATATATCTTTATAAGCGATATCGTAGAAATGTATATTTGTAAACGAATCGTTGGGTTTTAACAATTTTATATAATACACCTTAGTTTTATATCCGATACGCATTATCAGTCTTAATGTTTATATTTGCCTCTTGTATAGTTCACATAATTGTCGGTATAATATTGTAAATGCAACGTTTTTATCGGAGCGTAATAAATTACGCTGATATTTCATGTATTCGATATCGCCTAGTGTTTTCATTTTATAGAATTTATATATAGGACTATAACCCCCGTATTCTTCGTAAACTTCTTCGACACAGGCATTATAAGCTTTCAATTCCAATTGTATTTTATTATCCATTTTCTCTAATAATTGGTATTGTTTTTTCTGTCCAATATAATTTTGACTCCCTCTTTTCAAAAATTCATAAATTTGCTGTCGGGAAAACATTATGTTTTTTTCACGACCAATTTTTGATTTTTCGGGGGTGGTGGGGGTATTATAGAGGGTTGTAAATGATATCACAGTAGGTGGTATCATTTTGACTCCCTATATACTACTACAACCCTTACACCTCGATCTGTGCAAACAAAAGCATGTGTATAAATGCTCTCATTCGCGTTTGCAATAATTTTTTGCTAAATAAATACCGTAATTATTATACTAAATGCTTACGGGGCTATGAAATTTTCTAAATTAGTTTTGGCAGTATAATTGCGTAAAAACACAAAAACATGAATTTTGAGAAAATATGTGAAATATGTGAAAATAAAGGAATTTGACTGAAAACATACGAGGGGGGTCAACTATTAGAGAGGGGGCTACTATTAGAATAAATACGGTAAATTTTGTTTTAACCCTTTCAACCCTAAGTAACTGGAATGGATTTTGATATGTTCATTTTGCAAACAACCCAACCGTCACAAAATGGTTTTCAGATTAGTCCATTTATGAAAAGGGGATATTTTTTTGTTCTCAAAAATATTAAAATTACTTTCAAAAAGTGCAGATCCTGATGAGATGGCTCGTTACGAGCCGGCTCATCTGGGTCTGCACTTTTTTCATAAATCGCTATAGCGGGATTTCGGGTTCAAAGGGTTAAACTTACGTCACGAAGCCCAGTCTCGGCAGGGTACTGTAATGTATCGCGGTTGACCACACCCGCTATCTCGTCAATAATCGTTTCCGTGACGACATCCGTGTCACAGACAGGCTCATCCAGGGTCTTTGGAGGCTTGTCAAGGGTCAGGTGGTCCCGTAAACTAAGGGAAGTAACACTAACCATCAGATTGGTAGCAGTTTAAAGGGGCATATCAGGATGTTTTTAAAAACTACTATAAAAAATAAAAACATGTTTTCATCATGGCCCTGTGTAAAGTGGTTTAACTGAAGATATATGACGATAATAGGACTGCTGGGTTGTTTCTATATATCTTCAATTAAGCCACTTTGCACAGGGCCATGATGAAAACATTTATATTTTTTATAGTATTTTTTAAAAAAATCTTGATATACCCCTTTAACAGATTAGTCAACAGCTTACCCTACACTTCTGTATAACCCTATTAATTTATTTCATGGCGTTTAACCCTTACTACGCTTAATTAAATGCTGTCGTCTGCTGGAAATATTTTATTTTCAATATTTCTCGACAAAAAGCTGGTTTTGACAGCACATGAGAATAGTCTCCACTGGAGACGATTCTCATGTGCTGTCAAAACCATTTTTTTGTTAAGAATTAAAGTAAAAACGAAAAACAGCAGACGGCAATTTCCGTCAACAGCGTAGGAAGGGTTAATGGCCGGTCAACAGCTGGTGCAGTTCACTAAGGGAGGTAAATCTGTCATCAGAGTGGCAGCTATATGCCATAGCTGTCCTTTAGATGGAGTCAAGAGATCCATATATGAGACACGCCATGTGACTTCGTACCTTCGGACACCTGCGTAATTTCATGAAATACGTTTACATATTTTCAATATTTTCCGTAAATGGCATCAAAAGTTGACAAAATTTTCAGAGTGCATGCGGAATTATATTCCGCATGTACTCTGAAAATGTTGTCAAATTTTACTTTATTTATGAGAATGTTTGTAAATTTTGTAAACGTATTTAATGAAAATTACACGGATGCGCGAAGGTACAAAATCACATGGCGTGTCTCATATGTAGAGTTCCAGATAAGCTGCGTATTTGTGCAAACACAATGCAAACTCTCTACACCAGCCGCCCACAGGAAGACACAAAACTGGTTGTAATTGTAGGGAGGTTATTAACCCTTACACCGCTATCTTATTTTTTTTGTCGTCTGCTGTTTATTTTCTATTTTCCATTTTCATCATCAAAAACATGCTTTGACAGCACTTTAGAGTGATTTACAACATGCTTTGACAGCACTTCAGAATCATTTCCGTTGGAAATGATTCTGAAGTGCTGTCGAACCATGTTTTTATTGACAAATATAGCAAGATATAAAAGCAACAGCAGACGACTACTGTTGTGTGTAGCAGTCTAAGGGTTAAATTAAATATAGAGTCAATTGCGCTGATGCATAAGCTACACTCATAGCAAACGTTGTAAGGTCAGCCAGGCGAACACACGTGCTATCAGTTTACAATACAATGTATCAATACACATTCTTCATAGTCACTTAAGCACATTTCCACAATGGTTTGATTACTTAATTGATTAAAACAGAATGAGAGTTAAAGAAAAGCAGATACCACACAAAAAATGTGCCATGATCTGACAAAACCGAGATGATTGTGTGTCTCAAGATCTTGACAGTATAGATCTTCATCAGCTGTTACTCTTACAAAGCTTGATAATTTTTCTCATTATTTTTTGTAGAATTCAGAGGATTACCGTTTTAGTAATTACCAAAATGTCAAGAGAAATGAAAATAACCAAAATGTCACAGAAAAATGAAAATGTCACTAATAATATATAAGGCCAGTACTAGAATACCGTGTAACAGGAAATCTCACCCCCCCCCCATGGAAATGAAACTTCCCCCCCCCCACCCCCCCCCCCCCCCCCCCCCCCCCCCGGAGGCTTCAGCCTAGGAAATATCACCCCCCCCCCATCACCACCTTCACAGACACTGTCCACAAAACTTTTAATGTATTTTCATATACATTGTTGATATTGTGCTCAGGAGCATACAAAATGTACATGCTAGAACCAGTCTGTTGGTAACAGAGGACGTAATATCCCTACATGTATACCCAACTAACATAGTCATAATGTATGTCTGCTTGTGGAGAAGTATGTGAATAGGCGAGGCAGTATTTTCTATAAAAGAGCTCTCCAATTTAGTATAATATCTATACATAGACAATATAGTGGTGGTGGGGCGGTAGAGATTCTATTTACCAGTATATGCAATAATTCCCCATTACCGTACCATATAACTTATGTATGTTGGCTGGTAGAGAGTTCTCTAGGTTAAATCTCTACCATAGCTGCATATGATTGGTATAAATGTATAGCACATGGTGGGGGATGGGGGTGGGTCTAGAAAATAAAAACAGTATATCTGTGTAGAACAGCAAGCATGTGGCATGTATTGGTGGGGGGGGGGAGATTTTCCTAGGAAATATTCTGATAAAATGAAATGTATGTTGGTGTAAAATGGATAGCATTTGGCATGTATTTAGGAAGGGGGGTGAGATTTTCCTAGGAAATGAGAGAATGAGAGGTAATGAGAGAAATGAAGTACATATATTTTGAGAAAGATATTAAAGACAAATATAAAACTGGTAAAATGGGCGGGAGAAACTTCACAATGTGGTCGATAAAGATATATAGTTGGAGCTGTTGTTACATTCTATTTTTCATATCGACCTGTTTTTAAAAGAATGCAGTAAACTCTGTGAATAAAGTAAATTCACCAATTGTATCATTTCTAGATATGGATATCAGAATTTGAGATAAATAACCATTGAATTCTAGCAGTTAGGAGAAAGAAACTAGGGTTGTTTGTTGATTGTTTATACTCCCCAATCGTGGGTTATTCTTGTCTACAAAGAGACATCCACATCCGCTATGCATATGGTAGTTGGGGGGGATATTTCCTAGGAAAATCTCCCCCCCCCCCCACCAATACATGCCACATGCTATCTGTTCTACACCAACATACATTATTTCATCAGAAATACTCCCCCAATCGTGGGTTATTCTTGTCTACAAAGAGACATCCATATCCGCTATGCATATGGTAGTTGGTTGTGGGGGGGGGGGGAATATTTCCTAGGAAAATCTCCCCCCCCCTCCCTCAATACATGCCAAATGCTATCTGTTCTACACCAACATACATTATTTCATCATGAGGGAGGGAGGGGGGGGGGTTATTCTTGTCTACAAAGAGACATTCCATCCACTATGCATATGGTAGATGGTTGGGGGAGATATTTCCTAGGAAAATCTCCCCCCCCCCCCCCACCAATACATGCCACATGCTATCTGTTCTACACCAACATACATTATTTCATCAGAAATACTCCCCCAATCGTGGGTTATTCTTGTCTACAAAGAGACATCCACATCCGCTATGCATATGGTAGTTGGTTGGTGGGGGGAGTATTTCCTAGGAGTATCCCCTCCCTCAATACATGCCAAATGCTATCTGTTCTACACCAACATACATTATTTCATCATGCGGGAGGGGGGTTATTATTGTCTACAAAGAGACATTCACATCCACTATGCATATGGTAGATGGTTGGGGGGGGATATTTCCTAGGAAAATCACCCCCCCACCAATACATGCCACATGCTATCTGTTCTACACAAACATACATGTACATTATTTCATCAGAAATACTCCCCCAATCGTGGGTTATTCTTGCATATGGTAGTTGGGGGGGGGGGATATTTCCTAGGAAAATCCCCCCTCCCTCAATACATACCAAATGCCATCAGTTCTACACCAACATACATTATTTCATCATGAGGGAGGGGGGGTTATTCTTGTCTACAAAGAGAAATTCACATCCGCTATGCATATGGTAGATGGTTTGGGTGGGGGAATATTTCCTAGGAAAATCTCACCCCCCCCCCCCACCAATACATGCCACATGCTATCTGTTCTACACCAACATACATTATTTCATCAGAAATACTCCCCCAATCGTGGGTTATTCTTGTCTACAAAGAGACATCCACATCCGCTATGCATATGGTAGTTGGTTGGGGGGGGATATTTCCTAGGAAAATCTCCCCCCCCCCCCTCCCTCAATACATGCCAAATGCTATCTGTTCTACACCAACATACATTATTTCATCAGAAATACTCCCCCAATCGTGGGTTATTCTTGTCTACAAAGAGACATCCACATCCGCTATGCTATGGTAGTTGGTTGGTGGGGGGGTGGGGGGGAGGGAATATTTCCTACCAAAATCTCTCCCCCCCCCCCTCCCTCAATACATGCCAAATGCTATCTGTTCTACACCAACATACATTATTTCATCATGAGGGAGGGGGGGGGGGGTTATTCTTGTCTACAAAGAGGCATTCACATCCACTATGCATATGGTAGATGGTTGGGGGGGTGAGTGAGTGAGTGAATAGTCTTTAACGTCCGCTTTTCTGACATAGAGGTACAAGCCTCAGAGAGTCTACACGCAGACGGGTCAACGGGGTCGAGTCCCGTATCCACCTGTCCAAGGGGGGTAAATCCCAACTTCAGAACTCAATATTTACAATCAAAATATATATTCAGTCCTGAAATTAGAACAACCTGATCTGGTGCCAGGCCCTCGCCACACCAGCATCATTTATCCCATCCCCTAAAAGTAATAGGATTAGTGCTAATCTTACTTTTATATATGGGGCATAGCCCGACTCAACTCTCACATACAAGAAAGCCAAAAATGTACACGAGGGCCAAATCCGGTATAGTGGGTTCCGGAAAGTATGAACCCAATCGTTAAGCCAGTTTAGTCGCCTTTTACGACAAGCAATGGCTACTGCAGCACTATTCTCAGGATCATTTGATCCCGCCCCGGTGCCTGCATATGGTAGATGGTTGGGGGGTATCCCAGGGAAAATCAGGAAAATCCCCCAGGGAAATCTCTCCCCCCGCCACCCTCCAATAGAGTCACATGCTAACTGTTCTACACAAACATTTTCACTTCAGCGCGGGAAGATTTCCATGCGGGAGAATTTCCTGTGACACCGGTACCACATAGACATATAGCAACTATTGGCCTATAGTGACATTTCTTTTATTTTTTCTGGTTATTTGACCATCTCTGCATTTCACATGCTACATGTTAACCCTCACAGTGCTGAATTAAATTTTGTCGTCTGCTGTTTGGTTGTTATTTTCCATTTTTCTCATCAAAAACATTCTTTGACAACACTTTAGAATCATTTCCAATGGAATTGATGGAAATGATTCTAAAATGCTGTCAAGTAAAGTTTTTTATTGAGAAAGAAGACAACATACAAACAACAGCAGACGACAATTTACGTTCCAGTACTCGGTATCCGTCTGTTAACCCTTAGAATGCGGGGAACGTAACTTGTTGTGAAAACCTATTCACCGACAAACTGGCAAATAGGGAAGCTCCTGGGCAGACTACATGGATACACGGTCAGATCTGGTCTACACTGGTCACAAGGAAATACTCCTCAATTTCCATGTCTTTGCAATTCACTAGATCACATTTGACTGAATGACTCTTGGGAGAGATTTCTGACAAATCATGACATATAGGACAAAATAACAAACTTATGAGAGCACCACGGTTCATAAACTGGGGCCCGTTTCACTAAACTTCGTACAAATAAAATGTTTGTAAGTGCAAATTTAAGATAGTCTGTAAATTGCAATTGATGGATTTACATTTATTGAGCTTAGGCTGCATATGCAGCCTATGCTCAATAAATGTCAATCCAACAAGTGTTTACAAGAAAACATTGTTAATGTGAAATTTACATACTATCATAATTTTGCACTTACGAACATCTTAGTCGTACGAAGTTTAGTGAAACAGCCCCCTGATGAATAACACATACAGTAGGGATGGTAAAATTATTAAAATTTCCCAATTTATGTTTAGAAACCTGCAGAAAGACAGAGAAATAAAAATTGTCATGAAAACCAAAAAGTGTCAATAAAGTCCTATTAAATTACAAGTAGAGGAAGGTCATGATCATGAGTGTGGCAGTGAGTGAGTGAGCCTATCTATGCTCAATAAATGTAAATCCATCAATTGGAATTTCCAGACGATCCTAAATTTAAACTTACGAACATTTTAGTGGTATGAAGTTTAGTGAAACGGGCCTCAGAGGCATAGAAATATCATCAAAACCCCTTGTCTTATCTTATACGAGTCCACTTGTATGATATCTGTCAATGCCAAAGTTCTAAGTGAAACAATACTCTAAGACTACAATACAACTATCTTGGATTTTGAGCAAATGGTTTGGTGTGTTTGGCTGATATTTTCAATTATTGTCTTTTGAGTCGGTGTACATGAGATTTACGGACCTGAGAACAGTGATGTTCACTGAGGCGTCGGTGAACATCATTTTTCTCAGGTCCGTAAATCTCATATACACCGACTCAAAAGACTATAATTGTTTTATTATATGACCCTTCCCTCCCACAAACAATATGTGTACAAAGTTCTCCAGAAATAAATTGTGTTTTTCAAAACAATAGTGTCAGATTTACGCAGGTGCTCTTAGGAGGTGAACAATAGGTTTGTTTACATGAATAAACACATCTCGGACAGGTGTCGCGTTTGAGACTGCTTATTCGTGTAAACAAACCGTTCAGGGGCCCGTTTCACTAAGCTGTTTACGACTAAAATATTTGTAAGTTCAAATTCAAGATCGTCTGTAAATTTCAATTTATGGATTTACATTTATTGAGCATCGGCTGCATATGCATTTTAGTCGTACCTAATTTAGTGAAACGTGCCCCTGAGGTCTACATTCCATTTGAAGATAAACATGTGGCCGTGTTTTGGCCAATGAGAATAACTGAAATACGAGGTCGTATAATAACTGTTATTATCAGTCCGTAAGGCAGCAAACGCCACAGAGAATCTGAGACGAAAATTGACGTCTGCTGTTTTTCATTTTTTACTTTAATTCTTAACAAACAAGAGTTGTCAGAAGACAACGAAGCTCGCCTGTTGGCAGCCTTCATTCAAACTTGTCACAGTTGTATAAAAAACATGAATATTATATAACTTGACCTTGGGATAAGGGGTGTGCGGTGGACCTTGACATTGAGGTCAGTGGTGGAAGGTGGATCGTGGATTTGATATAGCATGATATAGCATATTAAGATGAATGCATGTATGAAATATCAATGCGCTCCCTGAAATGAGAAAAACAAAATTGAACCCAGCGTTAAGTTTATGAACACACTAAGTTGGTGATTTTCTACAGCATGATAGCTATTCACATGAGGAATGCATGTATAAATGTGCTAAGTTTGTGACTTGGCCTTGGCTTGGGCGGAAAAGGGTCGGGGTGGGTCATGGATTTGCTGTAGCATAATAGAGTATTATCAGATGAATGCATGTATGAAATATGAAGGTGTTCCCTGTAAAGAAACAGAAGTTATAAAAAGACATTTACTCCAACGTTAAGTTTATGATGTTGATCTTAGGGAAAGGGGTGGGGTGGGTCATGGATTTGCTGTAGCACAATAGAGGATCATCGGATGAATGCATGTATGAAATATCAAAGCGTTCAAAGTGTAAAGAAATAGACGTTACACAACATTTACCCCAATGTAAAGTTTATGAACATGCTAAGTTTGTGACCTTGACCTTGGGGTAAGGGTTGGGTGGTGGGTTGTGGATTTGCTACATCATGATAAAGGGTCATCTGAAGAATGTATGTATGAAATATCAAGGTGTTCCATCAAAGGAAACAGTTGTTATCAGACATTTACCCCAACATTAAGTTTATGAATGTGTCAAGTTTGTGACCTTGACCTTGGGGTAAGGGGTGGGCGGTGGGTCATGGAATTGCTATAGCACGATAAAGTATCATCAGATGAATGCGTGTATGAAATATCAAGGCGTTCCATGAAAGGAAACAGATGTTATAAGACATTTACCCAACGTTAAGTTTATGAATGTGCTAAGTTTGTGACCGTGACCTGGGGAAAGGGGTGGGGGTTGGTCATGGATTTGCTATAGCATGATAGAGTATCATCAGATGAATGCATGTATGAAATATCAAGGTGTTCAAAGTGTAAAGAAACAGAAGTTACACAATATTTACCCCAACGTTAAGTTTATGAACATGCTATGTTTGTGACCTTGACTTTTGGGTAAGGGTTGGGTGGTGGGTTGTGGATTTGCTACAGCATGATAGAGGGTCATCTGAGGAATGTATGAAATAGCAAGGCGTTCCATGAAAGGAAACAGACATTTACCTCAACGTTAAGTTTATGAATGTACTAAGTTTGTGACCTTGACCTTGGGGTAAGGGATGGGCGGTGGGTCATGGATTTGCTATAGCATGATAGAGTATCATCAGATGAATGCATATTTGAACTAGAAATGTGGCCTGTCGGCACACGAATGCCCCCACTGGCAGCCAAAGAAAACGAGGCATATTTGATTATAAGCCATTTACCCGAGCGTTAAGGTTTCAAACGCACCAAGTCTGTGACCTTGACCCTGGGCTTAGCGGGGGCGGGACGAATGTGGATTTGTCACAGGGCGGTAGAGGACCATTGGAGCAATGCGTGTGTGAAAATGTGAAGCAGATCCGAGACAAGGAAACAGTTTATAAGCCATTTACCCAGCGTTAAGGTTTCGAAAGCACCGAGTCTGTGACCTTGACCCTGGGCTTAGCGGGGGCGGGACGAATGTGGATTTGTCACAGGGCGGTAGAGGACCATTGGAGCAATGCGTGTGTGAAATGTGAAGCAGATCCGAGCAAGGAAACAGAAATTATAAGCCATTTACCCAGCGTTAAGGTTTCGAAAGCACCAAGTCTGTGACCTTGACCCTGGGCTTGGGGAGGGGGGGGCGGGACGAATGTGGATTTGTCACAGGGCGGTAGAGGACCATTGGAGCAATGCGTTGTGTGAAATGTGAAGCAGATCCGAGCAAGGAAACAGAAATTATAAGCCATTTACCCAGCGTTAGGTTTCGAAAGCACCAAGTCTGTGACCTTGACCCTGGGCTTAGCGGGGGCGGGACGGATGTGGATTTGTCACAGGGCGGTAGAGGACCATTGGAGCAATGCGTGTGTGAAATGTGAAGCAGATCCGAGCAAGGAAACAGAAATTATAAGCCATTTACCAGCGTTAAGGTTTCGAAAGCACCAAGTCTGTGACCTTGACCCTGGGCTTAGCGGGGGCGGGACGAATGTGGATTTGTCACAGGGCGGTAGAGGACCATTGGAGCAATGCGTGTGTGAAATGTGAAGCAGATCCGAGCAAGGAAACAGAAATTATAAGCCATTTACCCAGCGTTAAGGTTTCGAACGCACCAAGTCTGTGACCTTGACCCTGGGCTTAGTGGGGGCGGGACGAATGTGGATTTGTCACAGGGCGGTAGAGGACCATTGGAGCAATGCGTGTGTGAAATGTGAAGCAGATCCGAGCAAGGAAACAGAAATTATAAGCCATTTACCCAGCGTTAAGGTTTCGAAAGCACCAAGTCTGTGACCTTGACCCTGGGCTTAGCGGGGGCGGGACGAATGTGGATTTGTCACAGGGCGGTAGAGGACCATTGGAGCAATGCGTGTGTGAAATGTGAAGCAGATCGAGCAAGGAAACAGAAATTATAAGCCATTTACCCAGCGTTAAGGTTTCGAACGCACCAAGTCTGTGACCTTGACCCTGGGCTTAGTGGGGGCGGGACGAATGTGGATTTGTCACAGGGCGGTAGAGGACCATTGGAGCAATGCGTGTGTGAAATGTGAAGCAGATCGAGCAAGGAAACAGAAATTATAAGCCATTTACCCAGCGTTAAGGTTTCGAAAGCACCAAGTCTGTGACCTTGACCCTGGGCTTAGCGGGGGTGGGACGAATGTGGATTTGTCACAGGGCGGTAGAGGACCATTGGAGCAATGCGTGTGTGAAATGTGAAGCAGATCCGAGCAAGGAAACAGAAATTATAAGCCATTTACCCAGCGTTAAGGTTTCGAAAGCACCAAGTCTGTGACCTTGACCCTGGGCTTAGCGGGGGCGGGACGAATGTGGATTTGTCACAGGGCGGTAGAGGATCATTGGAGCAATGCGTGTGTGAAATGTGAAGCAGATCCGAGCAAGGAAACAGAAATTATAAGCCATTTGCCCAGCGTTAAGGTTTCGGGACGTACGTACGTACGTACGTACGTACGGACGCCGGTAACACTATATGCCCCCCTCACCATTCGGTGGCATAAATATCAAGGCGTTCCATGAAAGGAAACAGATGTTATAATACCATTTACCCCAACATTAAGTTTATGAATGTGCTAAGATTGTGACCTTGACCTTGGAGAAAGGGGTGGGCGGTGAGTCATGAATTTGTTATAGCACGATAGAGTATCAGCAGATGAATGCATGTATGAAATATGAAGGCGTTCCCTGTAAATAAACAGAAGTTACACAACATTTACCCCAACGTTAAGTATATGAACATGCTAAGAGGTGACCTTGACTTTGGGGTAACGATTGGGTGGGTGGTGGGTCATGGATTTGCTATAGCACGATAGAGTATCATCAGATGAATGCATGCATGAAATATCAAGGCGTTCCATGAAAGGAAACAGATGTTATAAGACATTTACCCCAACGTTAAGATTATAAATGTGCTAAGTTTGTGACCTTGACCTTGCGGTAAGGGCTGGGTGGTGGGTCATGGATTTGCTACATCATGATACAGGGTCGTCTGAGGAATGCATGTATGAAATAACAAGGTGTTCCATGAAAGGAAACAGAAGTTATCAGACATTTACCCCAACGTTAAGTTTATGAATGTGCCAAGTTTGTGACCTTGACCTTGGGGTAAGGGCTGGGTGGTGGGTCATGGATTTGCTACAGCATGATAGAGGGTCATCTGAGGAATGCATGTATGAAATAACAAGGTGTTCCGTGAAAGGAAACAGAAGTAAAAAGACATTTACCCAACGTTAAGTTTGTGGACGACGCTGACGCCGACGCCGACGACGCCGGGGGTATGACATAATTCTGCACTTCGTGCAGGCGAGCTAAAAACTGGTTTTGACAGCACATGAGAATCGTCTCCACTGGAGACGATTCTCATGTGCTGTCAAAACCAGGTTTTTGTTGAGAAATATTGAAAATAAAACATTTCCAGCAGACGACAACATTTAATTCAGCGTAGTAAGGGTTAACTTTTCATTACTAATATTACATGTACATGCATATTACAATTAGAAACTGATATGTTGCAGGTTTACTCAGCTGAGCTGAACCATATTGATCGCACTGGTGAACTAGTCATTTGTCCAGTCATTTGTCCAGTCATTAAGCCCACTTTATATCTGCACAAAACCTAACCCGAAACTTCTGTCTGTGACGCAGGGCGACTTACAAAGTCGTCCTGCATTACGGACAGAACATTTGGGTTACACAAAACTATGATTTCATTCTCTATATTCATTTAAAATCATACCACTATGGTTACAAGACTCGGGGTGGTAATAAAACATACCAAAAAAGGTATTAAATGCCTTAACAACAGATTAAAATGCTCCTTTTGCATATATATTGAATATAGGCTGGAATAAAACTATTTTCTAGTGACTTTATTACTAGTACAGTGGAACCTCTCTAAACCGGACACCCTGGGAGGTGTCCGGTTTAGATAGGTTTCACTGTAAATCAGGCCTTTGATCATTCTGAGTCATAGCTGTGTGCTTTGTGATCATGAACAGACATTATCACATGAGACAAATGACCAAGAAACTCATCAAACATATGATCACATATGTTTCTTGGTGTCCTGTTTAGAGCAGTTCCACTGTATTGCAGCTATTGTACACTTATATTTATAGTGTTCTCCCACTAATAGTAGGTCTCTTTGGCCACTGTTACCAGTGTAGCCCCAGATAAGCCTACCCGTATGATGAGGGTGTATACAGTTTGATATTCAGTCGATGAGAAAAACAAATTGCTGCCCATAAACACAAGTGGTCACATTATGGAACACTGACAATGATCGACACTAGTCGAAAATGTCACAATCTCTTTTCTGTCATTTGACACCATATGTTCATACATGAGCAGTTACTGGTACACGTACATTTAAAAATTCCCTTTCTATATCATGTCATGATACGTCCGTGGCATTTAATTGTGCAATACATATATACTTGGTTGCACGTGAAACAGGCAATTACGTAAGAAATCACATAAGTTTAACCCTTAGAAGGCGGGAACGGAAAATTGTTACAGGTGGAGTAATAATAATGATAATGCTGTTGTTTCTTATTTTGTATTTTCTCTAAATAAAAACATGGTTTGGCAGCATTTTAGAATCATTTCCATTGGAAATGATTCTAAAGTGCTGTCAACGCATGTTTTTGATAAGAAAAATTGGAAAATAAAATATTAATTTTAATTCAGCACTGTAAGGGTTAATAATGGATCTATTTTATTTAAAAACTAATTGCAAAATGAAATAGTAAAGGGGACAAGTTGGAAAACAATAATTAATTGTTATATGGTTTGTATTCTATTTGTAGTGCTAATTATCGCATCCAGAAGACAACATGTGATTGAAAAATCAGCTAAATGCATACTCAAGGTGCATGATCACGTGGTTACAACAACAACAACAATTACTGAAACTTCCAGAAGCGCCGATCCAAGGTACATATTCTTTTATATTGTCCTTATTATGTAACGGATTTTTATCAAATATGGCACATCAAACGTGTCCTGTTAAGCTGCATTTGGTGGTCTCGGTACTTTGACCCAACCTTCAGTCAATTTTGTGAAGAATATATTTTTTCTGTGTCTACTGACAATACTTACACGGAAATCGATTCTTCGCAAAAACGACATAAGTATGTGCCAAACTCCCGAGAGCAACAAATGCAGCTCATGAAGACGGGTTTACTATAGGCATGAATGGCCTTTTTGTGGAATTTATCGGGGTATAAACTTGGAAAAGTCGCGGGAATACTGGACGAAGGCCGGAAGGCCTCGTCCAGTATTCCCGCGACTTTTCCAAGTTTATACCCCGATAAATTCCACAAAAAGGCCATTCATTCCTTATAATTCCAGCATTTGAAATAAATTCATCAAGAAAATGTGTTTATTTTCCGTTTTCTTAAGAATTATTTTAACTGCGCTTCACGGTTATGGTATGAATAGTAGTTCGGCGTGGGAGTTTACTGGGATATAAATTTTGGACAGAGACTTGCTACGGGCCAATCAAATGTTAGGGAATTGTGTATATGTCTCGTATATAAAGAACAGTTTGTGCCTACTGAGTGGGCATGTACCTTTAAAACTAGAAAATGTGGTCTTTCGACAAACTTAGGGTCCCTATAAGTGATTTGATAAACAGACGGACAGACAGAGAGCAAATAACAGGTCACCGCCAAATCTCAGCGGGGCCCAAAAAATGAATGGTGGGAAGCGAATATCATAAGTTGTGGTTTCCTGTTTTTTAATTTAATTTACGGTTTTAACCAATAATATGTTTTCCCGCACATGAGAATTGTCTCCATTGGAGATGGAGACAATTCTCATGCGCTGTCAAAACATGTTTTCATCAAGAAACTTTATTTCAGCACTGTAGGGTCAACCGAAAACAGTTGATAAAGTACAGAAGTATCGCGCCATGTCTACGATGGACATTACCCGGGGTAGACACATACCATACAGCTCCTGGCGTACAATGTCGCTACGTGAAAAGTCTAAATTCCAACCAGACACAAACAAGGAAAAACCAAAAGACCCATTGGACATTGTGTGTGACCAGTGTATGGTTCACGACATTGAAGCCAAGGCCACAGGATTCTGTCGGCAGTGTACGGAGTATCTAGTGCTAAATGTCTCCGCCGCCATAACAGGTTCCGCGGAAACCATACGATCCTCAATGGCAAGGATATGCCGATAAACATCGACAAGGTCGGATCGCAGAATGGACTCATGAAGCCGAAAGTCGAGCAGAAAATTATTCAACTGCGATTTACGGAGCTTGTGAGTGAACACAATATTCGTGGGCCACGAGACAAGGAGA
Source organism: Conchocele bisecta (assembly GCA_029237695.1). NCBI lineage: Eukaryota > Metazoa > Mollusca > Bivalvia > Lucinida > Thyasiridae > Conchocele > Conchocele bisecta. The sequence goes on along the minus strand of CM055273.1, from coordinate 56,638,893 downwards.
GGTGTAAGGTTTACGCGGCTGCTGTCTTATGGAACGGTGAAATCGTGATTGCCGATGGCAACAATAACCTGCTCAAGTTGTTTGACGCCGACTTCAGTTGTCGATCGACGCTGGATTTCGAATCGTACCCCTGGGACATGTGTGTATCGCAAATTAATGCGGAAGAGTTGTACGCAACTGAAAACAACAAGGAAGGAGTGCATCGCGTGACTACTACAAATGGTCTGGAATTGGCGTGTACGTTGAAGGTGCCAGGGCAATGTCGTGGTGTCACATGCTGGCGGTACGGTATCGCCGTGACTGTACAAACACCAAATGAATGGCAACTCCAGGTACTTGACTACAAAGGGCAGTTACAGAAAATGTTTCGCCAAGATTCGATCGAACGATTACACTTCGATAGCCCACTCTACATGACATCAATTCGCCATGGAAGACAAATTGTCATTTCCGACTACACGTCAAACAAGCTGACATGCATAGATGTTGACAATAAGATTGTTGTGTTCACATATAAAAACGACGATTTAAAGGGTCCGCGTAGCATGACGACAGATAAGAGAATAATAATCTACGTGGTCGGGAATATGTCGCACAACGTACACAAATTATCCTCCCATGGACGGTATTTGGGGACTATGATGTCAGTAAGGGACGGCCTGAAGCATCCAGATGGCATTGTGTACTGCAGAAAGGATCGCACATTGATTCTCCACGATCGGTTCCACTTGGACAAGATGCGGGGTATACAGGTTTTCATCTGACAGTGTGAACTATAGACAATTTCATACAAGGTCGCTATCATTCATTCGATGAGTATATCATTCTGAGTCAATGCTCAGACTCGGATTCATTGCATGAATTTAAAACTTTCCAAGAATGTGCTCAGTTTTCATAATCGTAATCAGGAAGTTTAATTTCAAAATCTAGTGGTTTAATTGGTAGAGGCTGAGCTCGGCCAATTAAACTACTAGATTTTGAGTACAAATTTTAATAAGAACATGGGCATTTTAATTTATTCTATGTATAATACTATTTCTGAATATGTGCTCAGGTGTCTTATGCTCGGACTCGACCAGTTAAACGACTTGATTTTGAGTCCAAATGTCAAACATTGATTCTTCTATGTTCTTAAAACATTCTCAGTATGCACTCGGTTTTCATACTCATAATCAAGAAGTTTCATTGTTCGAGGTTGAGCTATGCTCCGTCTCGGCCAACTGAAATGTTTGATTTTGAGTACATGTACTAATTTAGAAAATATGCTCAGAAAGTATTCAGGTTTACATAGGACAGGGGGGACTATAGACATGTTCATAGTGATAGGCCACTATCATTCATTCTATGAGGCAGGGCTTCTAACATTTTCAGTTTGTCGGTTCTGGAGCATATATCATTCCGAGTATGTGCTCACACTCGGTCAGTTAAACTGATTGACATTGCGTACAAGTGTCAAACATTCATTTGATTACAAAACATTCTGAGAGTATACTCCGTTATGGACCGGCCAATTAAACTGCTCGATTTTGGGTACACATTTCGATAACATGTTCAGAAAGAGTCGACTACAGAAACTACCATACCAGGTCGCTATTATTCATTCTATGATAAAAAGTATTCAGAGCATATGCTCAGTTTGCCTGTGCTCAAATTCAAACAAGTTTAAAAACTGCTAGATTTTTAGTAAATATTTTGACAACATGGTTGCTATTTATTCTACAATTACCATTATACAAATCTGAGATTGTACTCAATTTTCATGACTCGGATAGTTAAATGGCTTGATTTCGAGTACAAATGTCAAACATTCATTCTATGATCATATACATTCTCAGTATATGCTCAGTTTTCACTGTAGTATCCGCGGCATCATCTGAGGCATAGTCGTTTTAAGGGGTAAACAGGATTTGTATTTGATTCTAATCTCTATAACTTGGGTCGCTAGTAGACAAAAGGTACTTTACGTCATTTGCAACTAGAGAAAGTGAGCAGAGGCTTACGTATACCCCCGGCGGCCGCCTGGACCGACAAATAAAAACTTTAACGCAAATATTTCAAAAAAAAAAACTAAGTAATTTGACATTGGCCTTGGACAGGAAGACCACATGGGTTTGGTATGGAATGAAAAATAATGATGATGTATATGAAGTTTGAAGTCAGTCCGACTTACCATTATAGACATAATGGGTACCCAAAAACTTTAACGTGGGACGGACGGATGGACGAACAGACGGAAGGTTGAAATTTCCGGACGATCCTAAGAAAACATTCTTAATGTGAAATTAACAGACTCATAATTTTGCACTTACGAACATTTTAGTCGTACGAAGTTTAGTGAAACGGCCCCCAGTTCTCTGGCAATCATAGCACAGATGCGAGGCAATCATGAGACAAACGTGGGTCAAACCAAACTGCCACGGGTAAACTCGGAACAAAAACTTTGACAGTGCTGTAAGGTCCCTACTCCCAGCCGTTGGCCCATTTAGAGGTGGATCACCTACTTGATGTGTTTGGCACTGAGGGATAGCCAGGTGCTGGAGAATTTCAGCAGGTTCACTTTCTTCATCTTCTTGCAGTCGGAGGGTTTGGGCGGGGGCAGTCGTACTCGTCGCTTAATGAACATTCGCGTATCTGAAACATGACGGTCACTGGAGAATTTGTTTTGTTTTTTTTGTTTATTGGTGTTTAACGGCCTATCAACAGCTAAGGTCATGTAAGGCCGGGCAAACGGGTTCGATCCCGTTTTAACCAAAGACGTATGTGAGGGCCAAACCTGGTCTCCAGTCGGAATTCCGGTAAGGATGAACCCCGATCGTTAAATTACCCATCGCTTGCACCCACCTTCCACCCACTGTCACTGGAGACTGTGGCATTTGTACCCATTTTCACTGTCACGGCCCAGTTCGGTAATCTTTGCAAGAGGAACAAGAACTGTTTGACAACAGCAAATCTCAGTAGCTGACTTCATCAAAATTACAAAGTATACTTATCTTGCTGAGTATACTTTCCGGGAGAAATTTTCAATTTATGCACAAAGTTTTACTTTAATGAAATAAAATATTTTCTAACCAAAAGAAAATGGCTGTGATAATGTAATAAATATAGTATAATAATTCTGCATAATTTTAATCTTCAAACATAAAGTCATTAGTTCTATACGAAATAATGCATTTTAGTAAAAATAAATAATTACTCCCCCAAGCTAGATAAGAAATTACTTACAAGTTTAGTGAAATCCGGCTACTGGCCATTCTCACTCCTGTGGGCCATTTCAGTATTTGTCAGACAAACAAGAGCTGTTTGATAACAGCGAAGCTCGACTGTAACAACCCATTGATAAATGAAGGGCTTTAAAATAGAAGTAAACCCAAAGGAGACGGAAGAGAACTTTTCAATTTCAAGATAAATTTATTAATTTGTATTATACTGAATTTATTACATTATCACAGCCAATTTGGCTGTGATAATGTAATAAATTCAGTATAATAATTCTGCATACTTTTAATCATCAAATATATGCAGTCGTTAGTTCTATATGAAATAACGCATTTCGGGAAAAATAAATGAATACTCCCTCAAATTACACTTTGATAGATAAGTATACGTTGCAACTTTAATGAAATCGGCTACTGGTAAACAAAATTGTAAACATTTAAGTCCATATATCAATATGACATATCGATTCCGAGAATTTTTCATTTTCACTGGCCACAACCGGGCATATATAGCAAGTGTTATACATCAACAAACCCCATAGAGGTTACTACATTTCATAGGGGTTTCCCAAAATAAATTGTATCCAAATACATTATTAATGTGATAAACCAGTACAATAATACTAACTATTGGGACACTCTTCAGTGTTGGAACCATGTATTTATACATTGTTTTAATGTCACTCTTTTTATTCAGTTTTCGACCAAATGGTTTGGATAAAGACCATGTGGTCTAAAATTTAATAAAAATAATTATTAAATGTGCTTCCCTTCAGAGGTTATTGGAAATTACATATATTTATATCTTTTATCCAGAATAAATTGTGTCTGAATATTTATGGTTATTACAATACTAACAGAAGACAAAAAAATAATAATTTAGGATTGTAAGGGAATAACGATCCCAATAAGTTTACCTGGTGGCGCAACATCCGACAGGCGGAATCTTTCGTAGCGGATTTCTGATCCTTCTATCACAATGTGCTGATGGTAGCCATGCTGAAATAGTGATGATCATGATGATGATAATGATGATGATGGGTGATTATGATTGTGATGTTGATGACGATAATGATGAAGATGATGATGATGATGATGATAATGATGAAGATGATGATGATGATAATGATGAAGAGATGATGATGATGATAATGATGATCATGATGGATGATGATGATGATGATTGTGATGATGATGATGAAAGTGATGATGATAATGATGATAATGATGAAGATGATGATAATGATGAAGATGATGATAATGATGAAGATGATGATGATGCTGATGATGATGATGATATATGTGACCATGACTGGAGAAATGGAGCTTATGAGATCAGTGACCAGTGTAGCTCCTGATCAAATAGCACGCGGCTGTAGCCTGATAACATCTACAAGACTACATGTATATTGATTGTTAGAATCATGATGGGTGTTTCCTTGATGGAATGGTGAACAGTGCAGATCCTGATCAGCCTGTGCGGATGCACAGGCTGATCTGGATCTACACTGGTCACAAAACATGTAAGCCCCATTTCTCCAGTCACAGCCACATATGTACGAAAGAGCTCGGTTACTAGGTTCACAGGCCGATATTGGTTGCAAAGCCAACCTATACAGGGGTCCATGAATACCCACCCCTGCATGCCGCTTGGACAGATAAACAAAAACATTGATGCAAACTTTTAAGCCCATTGACCTTTACAATGAGCATATAGACTGCATGAGGGCTATAACTGATTCCAAAGCTAGTATAAGACAATTGCCGTCGCTGAAAATGATGTCGATGACAAGTATAGGCTCCTAGGTAAAATAGTTTACTCTAGAGAAATAAATCCCAAGGAATCACGTTAACCATTTCACACGTAAACTTCTGACATTGATATGTCCATGCTGATTTCTGGACTTGACAATATCGGAACATACTGACGACCACTGTAGATCCTGATGAGACAGTTTGTTACAAGCCGGCTCATCTGGATCTACAATGTTCTACAATGTTGGCGAATGTTGGCTTTTACCATCTGTGGGGTTAAATCACATTGTAATGCGCAAGAAACCTGCCTCATTATGAAGACATCAGATGATTGTTTGTTTGTTGAGGTTTAACGGCTTATCAACAGCTAAGGTCATTTAAGGCCGGGTCAATGGGTTTAGTGATACCGGTAAATCACATATATTACCTGTCATTTTATGACGGTCGGATTGGTTGCAAACTTAACGTATCAAAAATTAATTCCAGTTACTTAGGGGTGAAAGGGTCAAACAAACAAACAATCAAACAAATGTCTTTCTTGTTTATTTTCAATAATTTCCATTCACTCACCTCAAGAGGGAATAATTCCAGCACAAAAATATTTACACAATTCCCTAACATTTGATTGGCCCGTAGTAAGTCTCTGTCCAAAATCTATATCCCAGTAAACTCCCACGCCGAACTACATTCCAGAACCGTGAGGCGCAGTTAAAATAATTCTTAAGAAAACGGAAAATAAACACATTTTCTTGATGAATTTATTTCAAATGCTGGAATTATAAGGAATATATGGCATTTTTGTGGAATTTATCAGGGTTATAAATTGGAAAAGTCGCGGGAATACTGGACGAGGCCTTAAAAAATTACAATTTTCGAAAAAAAATCAAATATTTTATTTGTTTTCGAAAATTGTAATTTTTTATCGCTTCGTCCAGTATTCCCGCGACTTTTCCAAGTTTATACCCCGATAAATTCCACAAAAAGGCCATTCATTCATATAATACCTCCGGTCCAACAACAGGGGCCTGTAGCAAATCTTCATCATCTATCGCTTGTTCCAAGGGTGGCGGGGGTGGCAGGAAGTCCGGGTCTACTAATGCCGGCCCCTGTGGGAGCTGTACGTTCACCGTGACCCGCTCCGTCTTGTCCGATTGTCCGCTCATCTTCATCTTCATCTCGAGAGGTAGCAGCTTCGTGAGGTGACCATTTATGAAGAGCTGTACCGAGTCTGAGCTCGGCTCCAGGCTGTCGTACTCCTGCAGCTGCAAGGTGAAGGTCATGAATGGATTGTGGGTTAATTGTAAGATCAATAATCAATCGTTACATGACTGCCGTTGTTTGACACCGCTCACAGCCATGTTCAAACATACAGCGATTGCTGTTTGACCATGGCTGTAAATAATGCTAATTTCGGGACCAAGCCAACACCTACGTAATGCATGTGTCTCATGACGTTACTAGAACGCGCCATTACGTCACCAGACCAGTTCACAACGGTCGCGCTGAACTTTTCAAATTGATGCGGCTGCCTCACGCGATGTGCACTGCGGACCCGGAATATGTATACATAAATCAGCTGTTATCGCTGAAGCGGGTTATGTATCGAAAGTAACTGCATATATGCTCAAATTACATGATATTTCCGACGGGAATGTAACAATAACGTTCAACCATGTCCAGCCGTGGGTAAACGTTTGCCGTGGCACTCAGGAACTGAACTGAACCCACACCCTACCGTGGCACTCGGGAACTGTTTGAGCCCATGGCCTATGGCCTTGGGTCTCAAACAGTTCCCTCGTGCCACGGCAAACGTTTACCCACGGCTGGACATGGTCGAACCTTATATGTACACACGATCACTGTGTACTGGTTGCAAACTAGTACTCTCGGCCAATCAAACGTGTGAATTAAAGTATAAATTTGGAGAACGTGCTCAGAAAATTTAATAAACACAGGTCCTGTGCAAAAAATTATAGATCGGGGGCCCACTTCTCAAGCTTCGTACGAATACGAAGCTATTAAGTGCAAAATTAGAATTTAGAATAACATTTGCACGGATAGCAGATGTTGCCAATTTTTTAATGAATATCTTCACATGTAATAATGTGTATGCGTTGGCAGAAAATGGTAGTATTAGTTTATCCCGTTAATGAGAAGCGAATTTACAAAAATATTCATACAAAATTTTTTATTGTACAAAGTTTAGTGAAACGGGCCCCAAATCTATAATTTTTGTTGTAGACCATCAGAGCTCCAGACAAGGTGCGTATTGGCGTATTTGACGCACTTATTTTAGCAGAATACGCATTGATTGTCAAAAGTGGGAGTACAAAATACTCATAGCAATGTGAACATACACATTGATTTTCAAATTGAGTAGTAACAATACGATAAGAAAGTTGAAAATTTACTTATTTGAGCTGCAAAAAGCAAAAGCAAATCAGCTCCAATATGTGAATTTTTATATTTGTTTGATATTTTATCATTTGTTCCATATTTAATAAGGAAGAACATCAATAAATACATTTGTAAAAGTAAAATACACACTGAATTTGAAATCTGGGGGTATAACACTCTTTAGATACAAAACTTATCTGTAGCCGATTTCATCAAAATTGCAAAGTATATTTATCTAGCAAAGTATATTTTGAGGGAGCAATCATTTATTTTTCACAAAATGCATAATTATTTCATAATAGAACTAACCAATGCATATATTTGATGATTAAAAGTATGCAGAATTATTATACTGAATTTATTACATTATCACAGCCATAATGGCTGTGATAATGTAATAAATTCAGTATAATAAAAATTTATAAATTTATCCTTAAATTGAAAATTTCTCCCTCAAAGTATACTTTGCTAGATAAGTATACTTTGCAATGTTGATAAAATAGGCTACTGGAGCTCTGGGTCATGCCCCATACAATATAATCAATCATGCCCCATACAATATAAGCCCAAGCACCTGGGAGTAGGCACACAGACACAAGGGTGTCTTTATGATCGCTGTCAAGCTATCTTCAATAAGGCTTCACAACCAGAGGAATCCCTCTGTATATAAATGTGTATCACATGATCCTGCATCAATCATGTCAACAGGTAAATGGTATTTCTTAACCCATTTCAGTCTAAAGATAAGATCATTTTTGCAAAAAAAAATCTCATTGTTTTGTTTATTTCTCCGTGAAAGTATATGTTGCTACCACTCATTTGAACCGTCTCGTCGAGACGGTTCAAATGAGTGGTAACAACATATACTTTCGAGATGAAATAAACAAAATAGGGATTATTTTCTCATAAAAGTTTCATACTACTATAATTGTATCCCGTCTTTAATGGGTTAACAAACATGCATAACGAAGAAATATGAAATAAGCCATGTGCTTTTGTTCTTTTAACGATGTGCGTTAGGCCATAATAAAATAAATCCTAGATTTTCATCCAAATTTTTTGGAAAATGGGGGCGGGGGGTGAAATTTTATTTTTTATTTTATATTTTAAGGATATCGATATTTATGCTGATAAAATGGTGTTTTGACAAGATTCAACTTGACATTTGCATCTGGGAACACAATATGTTGGAGATGGATGTATGGAAATGGGGTTTAACATCTGTTCAACATCAAAGGTCATACAGAAGGACCAAGAAATGAAACGATATCGGCCAATTTCGAAGCTGGGTCACATCGAGTTAATTCACTTTTGCGCCCCGACCCGCGCTGGCCCCAAATCCGTGCAGATAAATCAGAAACCGGTGCATTTTTGTCCAATTTTCCGTTAATGAAATCGTTGAATAATTCAAGTAGAGTGTTTACATCAGCGTAATCACACGCAAACCAGTCTTTCAGGACTGAATTTTGACGAAGAACTTTCACAATGACGAAAACCATATTTTTCTTGTTGTTGTTGTATCTGAATGCAGAAAACGGAAATGGCCATGATGTATTCCGAGTTTCCGCCGCTGACTTTTCGGCGCTACAAGACAGGAAGGGTGGTTACACGGAACGCCCCCGCAGAAACTGCATAATGTATAAATCACGGGCGAAATGCAGAAAATGGCCATGTATAAATCACGGACGACTGGTCGGTATCCGTATACGGGGTGCACCGAAATGCCGGAACTGGTGTGTGATACGTACAAGATTTATTTATTTTTTTTTTTTTTTTTTTTTTTTTTTTCAAATAGTAATAAAAAAAATCGGGGCGGGCCCTAAAAACGGGGGCGGGCGGGGATGAAAATCTAGGAAATATTTTATTATGGCCTTATCTCATGAAAAATATTTACAAAATGTACGATATTTTCCGTAAATGACGTTGAAACTTGAAAAAAATTCAGAGCAAATGCGGAATAGAAGTCTGCATTAGCTCTGAAAAGTTTATCAACTTTTGACATCATTTACAAAATATGTCACAGTTTCCGTAACTATTTTTCATGAAAAATTGCACATCTTCTTAGGTACAAAATCACATGGTTTGTCTCATATACGGAAAACATGGACAAACACAAACAAATGAAAGTAAGTAAAGCACAGGGTATGAGATCACATGGTCTATTGTTTTGGCTGGAGTAATGGCGGCACCCATGAGGTCTCAGGTAAATCTGCAATACAACTGCGGTTTCTTCCTTTTAATGATGACCATGTTCCAGCCGTTAACACTATGAGTCCTCCAATACCAAATTTAGCAGCATTACTTATTTAGTTAGCTATAGTTTGAACATTCTGCAGAGAAATTTGAATCGGATCAAGTTTAAACAACGTTCGATTCCTTCCGATTCAAATTTCTCTGCAGAATGTTCGTCTGAACATTCTGCAGAGAAATTTGAATCGGATGGAATCGAACTACAAATATTTTTGAAATCGGATGGAATCTATAACTACAAAAAAAATCAGATTTACCCGAGACCTCATGGGCGTCGCCGTTGGTCCAGACAAAACAATAGACTATGTGATCCCATACCCTGAAAGCAGACCAGAAACAATAATCACGTGTAGATAATGTGGGACACTGGCTGAAAAAATAGAACTTACAAACATTCTTTGCAACCAGTGTTAATCAACCTAATTGACACAAAGAAGGGCTTTTTGAGTTTTTAACCCTGTTTAATCATATGTTGAAGTAATGGACCGAGGTGTATAAATACATTAAATATGCCTAAAAGCATCCATAAATGAAAAAAAACAAGGTAAAAAAAATGTGTTACTCCCTCTATAACACTTATAAGTAATATAGAGAGAGTAACACTTTTTTTAGCTAATTTTTTTTTCATTTATGGATGCTTTTAGGCATATTTAATGTATTTATAGACCTCAGTCAGTTACTTCAACCTGTGTGTTTAATATGTTTATTTCCGACCAACCCAATCAGCACAAAATGATTTTCAGACTTGTCCATTTATAAACAAGAGTGCCGAAGGTCACAATATACGCCTGTCGAGGCAAGGCCAGTTAACAAGGGGAGATAACTCACTGACAATTAATAGGGTTCTTGCCGTGATAAACATGTATATTGAATTTGGTCACACAATAAATAGGCTTCTTCGTCTTGCCGTGATAAACATGTATACCAAATATGTTTACGATCGGTGAAGTAGAACTCGAGTTATTGCGTGGACAAGGATACAGAGTGCGAAAATTAAAAATGGCTGCCAAGGGTCGATAAGTCATCAGAAAATTTTCAAAATCAATAGATTTATTCGTCTTGCCGTGATAAACATGTATACCGAATTTGGTTACGAGCGACAAAGTAGAACTTGAGTTATTGCGTGGACATGGATACAGAGTGCGAAAAATAACAAGAGCTGTAGGAGAACAGCATAGCTCGACTACGAGGGTTGTCGATGTACACATAGCTTGACAAACAAGGTGGCCGCGGCCTGCATAAAAACCTTAACCAAGGTTAACTAAAAACCTTAACCAAGGGAAATTCAAGGTTAAATGTAGGTCAATGTCAGATATAGGTCAGGGGTTATTGATGTACATCACTAGGAAATGAAATTTTCCAAGTATGGTTGCTGTAGGCCCAAGAGTATTCCATATACAAGCTTGACTAAAAACCTTAACCAAGGGGAAATAACTAAGTAATCCAAGGGTAAAAGTAGGTCAATGTCAAATATAGGTCAGCGATTATTCATGTACATCACTAGGAGATGAAGTTGTCCAATTATGGTTGGTGTAGGCCCAGTAGTATTCTATATACAAGCTTGACTAAAGACCTTAACCAAGTTTGAGTACAAACCTTAACCAATGGGAAATTAGTAATTCAAGGTTAAATGTAGGAGAAGGTAAAATATAGGTCAGGGGTTATTGATGTACATCCCTATGAGAACAAGAAATGCGTCTGTCGAACACGGATGCCACCTGCAGCATATTTGAGAAACTGTGACAAAGTGGTTAACCGAAAAGTGTGACGGACGGATTGACGGACGGACAGACGGACAGACGGATGGTCCAAATACTATATGACACCCGTTTCTTCGAAACCCGGTGGCATAAAAAGTTATCCAAGTATGGTGTCTGTATGCACAATAGTATTCCATCTACAAGCTTGACTAAAAACCCTTAACCAAGGTTGACTAAAAACCTTAACCAAGGGGAATTAACTAAGAAATTCAAGAGGAAATGTAGGTCAAGGTCAAATATAGATCAGGGGTTATTGATATACATCCCTATGAGAAAAGGTTGTCCAAGTATGCTGTCTGTATGCACAATAGTATTCCATGTACAAGCTTGACTAAAAACCTTAACCAAGGTTGAGTAAAAACCTTAACCAAGGGAAATTAACTAAGTAATTCAAGGTTAAATGTAGGTCAAGGTCAAATATAGGTCATGGGTTGTTGATGTACATCACTAGGAGATAAAGTTGTCCAAGTATGATTGGTGTAGGGCCAGGAGTATTCCATCTACAAGCTTGACTAAAAACCTTAACCAAGGGGAATTAACTAAGTAATTCAAGAGGAAATGTAGGTCAAGGTCAAATATAGATCAGGGGTTATTGATGTACATCCCTATGAGAAAAGTATGGTGTCTGTATGGACAATAGTATTCCATGTACAAGCTGGACAAAAAACCTTAACCAAGGTTGTGTAAAAACCTTAACCAAGGGGAATTAACTAAGATGAAGTTGTCCAAGTATGATTGGTGCAGGGCCAGGAGTATTACATCTATAAGCTTGACTAAAAACCTTAACCAAGGGGAATTAACAAAGTAATTCAAGAGGAAATGTAGGTCAAGGTCAAATATAGATCAGGGGTTATTGATGTACATCCCTATGAGAAAAGTATGGTGTATGTATGGACAATAGTATTCCATGTACAAGCTGGACTAAAAACCTTAACCAAGGTTGAGTAAAAACCTTAACCAAGGGGAATTAACTAAGATGAAGTTGTCCAAGTATGATTGGTGTAGGGCCAGGAGTATTACATCTATAAGCTTGACTAAAAACCTTAACCAATGGGAATTAACTAAGTAATTCAAGGTTAAATGTAGGTCAAGGTCAAATATAGGTCAGGGGTTGTTGATGTACATCACTAGGAGATGAAGTTGCCCAAGTATGTTGGGTGTAGGGCCAGGAGTATTCCATATACAAGCTTGACTAAAAAGCTTAACCAAGGCGTGACGGTGACGCCCACGCCGACACAGACGCCGGGGTGACTACATAAGCTCTAACTATTCTTTGAATAGTCGAGCTAATAACTATTCTTCGAATAGTCGAGCTAATAAAAATGGCCGCCAAGGGGCGATAAGTCATCGGAAATTGTTCGTAATCAATAGGCTGCTTCGTTGTGCCATGATAAACATGTATACCGAATTTGGTTACGATCGGTGAAGTATAACTTGAGTTATTGTGTGGACAAGGATACAGTGCGAAAAATAAAAATGGCCGCCAAGGGGAGATAAGTAATGTGGAATTTTTGAAAATAAATAGGCTTCTTCATCTTGCCGTGATAAACATGTATACCGAATTTGATTACGATCGATGAAGTAGAACTTGAGTTATTGCGTGGACAAGGATATAGAGTGCGAAAAATAAAAATAGCCGCCAAGAGGAGATAAGTCATCGGAATTTGTTCATAATCAATAGGCTTCTTCGTCTTGCCATGATAAACATGTATACCGAATTTGATTACGATCGATGAAGTAGAACTTGAGTTATTGCGTGGACAAGGATATAGAGTGCGAAAAATAAAAATAGCCGCCAAGAGGAGATAAGTCATCGGAATTTGTTCATAATCAATAGGCTTCTTCGTCTTGCCATGATAAACATGTATACCGAATTTGGTTACGATCGGTGGAGTAGAAGTTGAGTTATTGCGTGGACAAGGATACAGAGTGCAAAAAATAAAAATGGCCGCCAAGTGGAGATAAGTAATGTGGAAATTTTTGAAAATAAATAGGGTTCTTCGTCTTGCCGTGATAAACATGTATACCAAATTTAGTTACGAGTGGTGAAGAAGAACTCGAGTTATCGCGTGGACAAGATCAATAGGCTTCTTCATCTTGCCGTGATAGTAAACATGTATATATACTCAACAAAACTAGAAACGTCCCTGTTTTATAGCCGGTGTAGCTCTGTCTATGTATGTACCATATGTTCAAAGTACATATATTTTAAACCGTGGCGATGTTCAGAATACGATCGTGTAGAGTTTAGCCGATACACACGGTTTACATAGCGGCCAGTGACCGGAACGTTGATTTCCACTTTTTGCACGTGCATGCTATACTTGTCATCGATAAGGTGATTCAGTTCATGTCGTACCATTCATGCGATAGGGGCTATTCGGAAAATTAAAAAACTTTTTTAATTTTTCACTGTTTTCGATATGCCACGGCTTTCCGAAAACGAGCGAAATCAGGCAATTGGGATGCTTGCGGGTGGGATGGCCGCCAGGGCGGTCGCGCCTCGGTTTGGTTGCTGTCGGAAGACGATTGATCGTCTTGCAGCCCTCCCGGTACCAGCAGACTGGGGCTGTTCACGACCGGCAACGACCTGGTAGGCCTCGTGTAACGACGGCTAGAGTCGATCGTTACATTACGTTGACGCACTTACGTCAACGTCGATTGACAGCCACAGTCACTGCTAGGCGATACTGTGTCTCAGGGCAGACCATTCGCAGCCGGTTACGTCGTAACGCCCAACCAATCCGGGCACGCCGCCGTACACTGGTCAGATAATGACCCAACGTCACCAGTGCTGCCAGACTGTTATGGGTCGACGTCCATCTGAACTGGAGAAGGGCTGACTGGAACCGAGTTTTGTTCACCGATGAATCTCGGTTCACAGTTGGTCATGCTGACGGAAGATTACGGGTATACAGGCGTAAAAATGAAAGATTCACCGATTGTTGCATTGTTGAGAAGAACAGGTTTGGGGAGGGAGCGTAATGGTCTGGGGTGGGATCATGGGAAACCGGAAGACAGATTTGGTTGTTGTACAGGCAACATCAATGCACAACGTTATGTTGGAGATGTGCTAAATGCACATGCCTTACCATTTATCCGTCAGTATGGTCCTGGTGTGACATTGATGCACGATAATGCCCGCCCTCACGTAGCCAGGGTCACCACTCAATACTTACAGCAAAACAACGTCGACGTCATGCCATGGCCCCGCGGTCTCCCCGGATCTCAATCCCATTGAGCACATATGGGATGAGCTGGGCCGCAAAGCACGAGCTAACCGTCAGATTGACAATGTTCGCGATCTTACACGGGCGTTACAACGGGAATGGAGGAATTTGCCCAACGCACTGGTATTGCGTTACGTCACGTCGATGCGGCGTAGGATCATTGCATGCATTCATGCAAATGGTGGCCACACTCGGTACTAACGAGATTTACTGAATTTGCCACATTACTTATTGAAATTCCATCTCTAAACATTAAGTAACACATTTCTGAGTTTTTGTGATTTTTGATTTTGACCCCTACCGCTCTTGGCCGGTTATCTCTCGAATATTTAACACGATATCCAAATGCAATTTATTGGCTTTGATACAGGAATGAATGAACTTGTTTTTCCATTTTAATTTTTAAAAGTAACCCTTTTGGTTTTTGAAGAATCTTTCCTTAAACATGGAGGGACGTTTCTAGTTTTGCTCAGTATATATACCGAATTTGGTTAAAATCCGCCAAGTAGAACTCTAGTTATTGCGTGGACAAGCTGTGCCGGCCCGCCCGCCCATACAAGATGAATAGATAATATGTCCCGTTTTTTCAAATGGGCGTATAAAAAGGGGTGCTTTTTTTTCTTCTAGAAATTAGGAAAATGACTTGCAAAAAGTGCAGATCCTGATGAGACGGCTCGTTACGAGCCAGCATATCTGGATCTACACTGTTTGCGAACACTGCTATAGAGGTCTGTGTTACAGCTTTGTATCGTTATCTTGCTATGTTATACTGTAGTAGCTCAGATTCTGGCACTACTTGCCTCCTTTGTCATATTAATCTGAATCAAAGAGCTCTCAATGCAGAAATATGTGATAATTTTCGACGTCATGGAAATATTTTTGTCGTAATTACTACGGTATCAGAGAAATAACAATGATGCGACAAGGAAGACACATTCAAAGCCGACACTATGTTAGGATGTAAATGTGGCAAGTTAACCCTTACAGTGCTGAATTTAAATTTGTTGTTCGCTGTAATTTTTCATTTTCCATTTGTATTATCAAAAACAAGCTTTGACAGCACTTTAGAATCATTTGCAATGGCTAATGGAAATGATTCTAAAATGCTGCCAAACTTTGTTTTTATTAAAAGAAAATACAAAAGCAACAGCAGACGACAATTTTTGGTTCCCACCATCTAAGGGTTAATAATCATCTACAATGGCTGTGAAATTTCACAGGTGCTTTTGTCAGTAGCAACCCAAATCTCAGTTAAGGACCCCATTCTATACATAATCATCCTTTGATTTGAACATAACTGCCTAGTTTCTGTATCCTATATGGCACATAGAGTGAGTGGCCAAGCCATCTTTGTGTGTTCCAGCCATCAGACAGTTTCATCTCTTCTGGCGTTTGACAAAGAACTGACAATGCAAAGTAGAACATATGATATAATGAAGTTAATCATACATAGAAATGGCAGGAAAACGGATACCTATCAATATTACAACAAGATATTGGCTCTCTCTCTCTCTCTTTCTCTCTCCTCTTATTGACTGTTCTTCCCATTGTATCCTTAAAACATTATTTTCTATGACATAATCATTTATCAATACATATTGATTCATAGTGATACATGCACATGACTAGGTACATACATTTGTGTATGCAAATTGGTATAGTTTATGGTATGTTTCTGTATGTTTCTGTATGTTTACATGTTGTAATTGATTTGTGTTTATACATGACTATGTTTGGCAATAATAATAATAAAAAATAAAAATATTGGTGTACTTTTGTCAACATTTTCGGACTATATATAAGCTATAGCCGACGTGTACATTTTTCCCAGATACTGTACTGCGCACTTGTAAGTACACCAAAGCTCCAGATAAGCTGCGTATTTGCGGAAATGTCCAATTAAAATTGCAGAAAAACCCAATTTAAATCCAACGTAGCGAGTATCAAAAAGCAATAACAATTGTGTGGTACCTTTATCATGCTGCAGAAAACAATAAACAGACCACACATATAGCATATTTTTCTTATTTTCCATGAAAACACGTCTTGGTATTTCATTAGAATTGTCTCCAAGGAGACAATTCTAATGAAATGCCAAGATATGTTTTCATTTTCAAGCAAACTAATTCAATAATTGCTGTCTGTTGATGTGTACACAGTAGTGTGATTTTATTTTACACAATTAAAATTTTGAAATACCCAATTGCTTCAGAAATGATGGAGTGAAAATACTCAATTTACTAATTCCTTATCTGGAGCCCTGGTACACAATGGGCCATATATAATCTCCCAAAATGAAGCTTCATTGGAATACACGAATATGGCTGACTTTGATACTCCATGTGCCTTATAGGATACAGTAACGAGGCAGTGTTCACTTATACACAAGTATATGACAATATTCCATCACATTTACAAATCAATTATCTTTCAATCAAAGGATGATCAGGTATAGAAAGAGCCCTTAACCCTTTCCCTGTTTTGCGATATTTCGACTCATCCAAATCCAAAACATCTGAATAAAAGAATCAAATGCTGGGTCAAATGATGGTTAAATTATCTGATAGAGTAGAAAACATTGTGGGAAAAGGAGAAATTGTTTTGTTACAAGCAATTTCTCCTTTTCCCACAATGTTTTCAAAAGACATCTTCTGCAGAGGCGTGAAAAGTCGTTTCTATCAGGGAAAGGGTTAAGTACTACTGGTATATAGGACATATGTACACATCAGGGTTCAAGCTAGCCTTGCAAAATAGAGAGAAGTTTGAACTAAAAGTCGTCTCTATCAGGGAAAGGGTTAAAACAAGCTGCAAGATTCATCAGAAGTAGGGATCAGTTTACAGGGCGAAGTGGGCGAAATTCTCTCCCTAAATTCTCTGACTTCTCCCTATTTTGATTTCAGCGAGAAGTTTTTCACTATATAAAACAGAAATTTTGGAAAAAATGGTCTATTTTCTCAATTTTTTAGTGAAAACTTCTCCCTATTTTGAAGGGCTAGCTTGAACCATGCAGAAGTGTGAGATAGTTTCCTTAAAATGTTTGATGGATATATCGATTTATTGCCAATTTGGCTAAGATATGACAAAGATATTGTATATTTCATTTCTGAACATTCCAGAGTAGAAAGGATGCCATGTGACTCATCCAGGATTATATTTCACACTTTCTCTGGAGGTTTCACCTTTTCACCCCTAAGAAATTGGCATGGACTGTGATATGTTAATTTCCCACCAATCCAATTGTCACAAAATGATTTTCAGACTAGTCCATTTATGAAAAGGGGGTGATTTTGTTCTCAAAAAAATATGAAAATTATTTGCAAAAAGTGCAGATCCTGATAAGACGGCTCGTCACGAGCCGGCTCATCTGTAGCCTATTTCATCAACATTGCAAAGTATGCTTTACTAGCAAAGTATACTTTGAGGGAGTAATCATTTATTTTTCCTGAAATGCATTATTTCATATAGAACTAACAACTGCATATATTTCATGATTAAATGTATGCAGAATTATTATACTGAATTTATTACATTATCACAGCCAAATTGGCTGTGATAATGTAATAAATTCAGTATAATAAAAATTAATAAATTTATCATAAAATTGAAAATTTCTCCCTCAAAGTATACTTTGCTACTAAAGTATACTTTGCAATGTTGATGAAATAGGCTACTGGATCTACACTGTTTGCCAATACCACTATACAGGTCTTATACCCTTTGAACACTGCAGACCTCTTTATAATTAGCAATGTTTGCGAAGAGTGTACATCAAGATGATCTCATTCATCAGGATCTGCACATTTTGCAAGCAATCTACATTTTTTTATGGGAAACAAACACACCATTTTCATAAATGGACTGGTCTGAAAATAATTTTGTGACAATTGGATTGGTCCTTACATTAAAATATCAGAATGAATTACCATTATTTAGAGGTGAAAGGGTTGATGAGGTAGTAAGTAGTTCTTTCACACATTTCGTGCTGATAGTACACAGATTTTCATGGAAAAAAATATTATTTTTCTTACTTCTCATCAAAAGTATATGTTGTTATCTTTCAAATGAGCGGTAACAACATATATTTTCATATGGATAAAAGAAATTGGAACAAGAAATGCGTCTGTCGAACGCGGATGCCACCTGCAGCATATTTGAGAAACTGTGACAAATTGGTTAACCGAAAAGTCTGACGGACGGACGGACGGACGGACGGACGGACGTTCAAACATTTGGGAGTTATGAGCTATTTGTTCTTTAAAAGACCAAAGGATTAGATCCTAAAGATCAATGGAATTAGGAGCTTACCGACTATAACAAAGGAATCCTTTGTTACTAACCCTTACCCTATATAAGCTCCTAAACCCCCAATGCTGGCCCAGACAAACAGACGGACGGACGGATGGACGGACAGACGGACAGACAGACAGACGGACGGTCCAAACACTATATGCCACCCGTTTCTTCGAAACTCGGTGGAATAAAAACAACGCTGGTAAACTGTAAACTATGAACCTGGGGGCCGTTTCACTAAACTTCTTATGACTAAAATGTTCGTAAGTGCAAAATTATCATAGTCTGTAAATGTCACATTAACAATGCTTTCTTGTAAACAATTATTGGATTTACATTTATTGAGCATAGGCTGCATATGCCGCCTATGCTCAATAAATGTAAAGCCATCATTTGAAACTTCCAGACGATTCTAAATTTGCACTTACGAACATTTTAGTCGTACAAAGTTTAGTGAAACGGGCCCTAGTATCCTGCATGTACTGTGTGAACTGCATTGTTAGCAGTGTGGACCCTGATCGGAGGTCTGGCCATATGGTCTGGTCTAGGTCTACAGTGCCGCAATGCTAATAACAAAATATTCGCAAGGGTTTAACCCTTACAATGCTGAATTAAATTGTATGGCCTGCTGTTGATTTTTTATTTTCCATTTGTCTCATCAAAACATGGTTTGACAGCACTTTAGAATCATTTCCAATGATTCTAAAGTGTTGTCAAATCATGTTTTATTGCGAAATACGACAAAATCTAAAATAACAGAAGTCGTTAATTTTCGTTTCCCGCATGGTAAGGGTTAAGACTCTTGTTTATTTTTTATTTTCCATTTGTCTCATCAAAACATGGTTCGACAGCACTTTAGAATCATTTCAAATGGAAATGATTCTAAAGTGTTGTCAAATCATGTTTTATTGCGAAATACGACAAAATCTAAAATAACAGTAGTCGTTAATTTTCGTTTCCCGCATGGTAAGGGTTAAGACTTTCCGCCTTACCGACTAGGAGAATTTTCTGAAAGTGATTTTCAATATCTGCGATACATCATTTATAAAGTTGACAAAGATTTCAGAGCACACACATGATTATCAGGGATTCCGCTGGGCAAAATAAAAAAATCGCCACTTCAAAAAAAACACAAAACAATTGGCGATAAAAAATTACAATTAAAAAAAAAAACAAAAAAAAAACAACAAAAATGTAATTTTTTATCGCCAATTGTTTATTTTTATCGCCAATTGCGAAAGTGGCGATCGCCAGCGGAATCCCTGGATTATACCATGTTTGCTCCAAATATGGCAAGTTACGGTAACTTCTGATGCTATTTACCAAAATCACCATGCTGTTTTCCTGAATAAATATCGACAAAAACAAAGTTGAATCTTTGTGTCACATTGAGATGAATATTAATTAATGCACGACACAACAAATACAAAACAGTTAAAACATATAAAAACAGTTAAAATGGCTTCGATGTCACAGACCTGCTGTGTTCACCTTTATTTCAAATACAAATATATGTATGTGAATAGTAAAGATTGATTGATTGAGTTTTAATTCTATTCAACAAGTCATTTACAGATGTTTCATTTCAAAGCAATATGTTTTTAATATGGTTTGTAGTACATTACACACGCTAAATTTAAGCAGTATAAAAGAGTGTCGTTTACTTAACAACAAATGAACCAGTATGCAAGTTCTAAAAAATATTCTTGCATTTGATTTGTAATTCTCATGTGCTGTCAAAACAGGTTTTTGTCACGAAATATTGAAAATATAACATTTCTGGCAGACGACAAAATTGAATTCAGCGTAGTAAGGGTTAACCCATAGACTACTACATAAATTGTTGTTGTCTGCCGTTTATTTTCTATTTTCCTTATTTTCTCATCAAAACATGCAAATGATTCTAAAGTGCTGCCAAACCATGTTTTTATTGAGAAATAAAATATAAAGCGATAGCAGAGGACAATTGTTGTGTGTAGCAGTCTAAGGGTTAAATGTGTATATTGTGTTCAAAAACAAGCAGTTTGATAGACTGAGCCTGAACTGTGCTGCAGCTCAGGCACAGTCAATCAAAAACTGCTTGATTGTGAGATTGATATTGCCAGCAGATGTTCAGTAACCATGGTAACATTGACATCTGGGCATTTATCATTTTATATCTTTCCTTATTTCTGAATAAAACATGGTTTGACAGCACTTCAGAATTATTTCCAATGAAAATGATTCTGAAGTGCTGTCAAAGCATGTTGTAAATTATTCTAAAGTGCTGTCAAAGCATGTTTTTGATGATGAAAATGGAAAACAGAAAATAAACAGCGGACGACAAAAAGTAAGGGTTAAAATGGATTAACAACACAAATGTTGTACAAATATTTGGTGTTATTACGGTAATGTAGTAATTAAACTGTCACAGTAATATATGGAAGCTAAAAAAAATGTAAATAATGGTGAAAACAAACAGGTCGATCGGAAAAGCACAATAGACAACAATCGAGAGCAAGCTACATGTACAACTAACAGACCATGCTATTGTCTTACCATGTAATCGGGTCATCGTCAACATCTCGATACACATTCACGTTCAGGTGAGCCAGGAAATGTTCATGGCCAGTAGCTCGTTTTACCAAAAATCACTAGTGTTCTAATCAAGCTAAGTGTGGGAGTAATTATTTACTTTATGCATAAATTAATATATTGTTTTAACCCTTTCAACCCTAAGTGGAATGGATTTTTATATGTTAATTTTGCAACAAATTCAGACGAGTCCATTTATGAAAAGCCGTCTCATCTGGATCTACATTGTTTGCCAATAACACTATACAGGTCTGTTTGTTTGTTTGTTTATTGGTGTTTAACGGCCTATCAATAGCTAAGGTCATGTCAGGCCGGGAAACGGGTTCGATCCCATTTTAACCTGCTGCATTGGGGGTAAATCCCAAAATCAAAGCGGAATATTTACATCGAGAAAAAATATTTTTAGCCCTGAAATTAGAATAACCTGACCTGGTGCCAGGTCCATACCACACGAAGGTCACTTGGCCCCGTCTCCTAAAATAGGATTACCAATAATCGTAACACTCGCATAAGGGGTATAACTAGATTTAACTGTCATATACAAAATGTCAGACTATGTGAGGGCCAAACCAGGTCTTCAGTCGGAATTACGGCAAGGATGAAACCTGATCGTTAAATTACCCATCGCATGCTCCCACCTGCCACCCACCATACAGGTCTGTAGTGTTGAAAGGGTTCATAAAATATGTTAATGAAAGCAATTACTGATAATATACAGTATATGAATGTTGCATAATTATAATCATCCAATATAAATCGGCATTAACCCTTAGACCGCTACTCACAACAATTGTCGTCTGCTGTTGCTCTTATATCTTGCCTTATTTCTCAATAAAAACATGTTTTGACATGTTGTATATAAAGAGCTGTCAAAGCATGTGTTTGATGATGAAAATGGAAAATAAACAGCAGACAACAACAAAATTAAGATAGCAGTTTAAGGGTTAATTATAAGAAATAATGCAATTCAGTACAAATAAAATAATTATTCCCTCAGTGCACTTAGCGATGTTGATGAGGTAAAACAATGACGGATTATACTATCATTGTAATGACATCTTAATGACTCGATTATGCAATGTGAAACGGAATAATTGATTAACCCTTAGACACTATCTTATTGTTTTTGTTGTCTGCTGTTTATTTTCTATTTTCCATTTTATCATCAAAACATGCTTTGACAGCACTTTAGAATAATTTACAACATGCTTTGACAGTACTTATGTTTTTATTAGAAATAAGGCAAGATATAAAAGCAACAGAAAAAGACTATTGTTGTGAGTAGCGTTCTAAGGGTTAATCCAAATTGTACTTAACCCTTTCCACACCACAGGCCTGTATAGTGGTATTGGCAAAATTAGTAGATCCAGAAGAGCCGGCTCATCAGGATCTACACTTTTTGCAAATAATTTTCGAGAACAAAACCATCCCCTTTTCATAAATGGACTAGTCTGAAAATCATTTTGTGACGATTGGATTGGTTGCAAAATTAACGTCTCAAAATCCATTCCAGTTACGTAGGGGTGTTTAAGGGTTAAGACCAGAAATATGAGCAATCAATATAGAAATTAATATTAATTTAGGAAATTATACATTTAGAGTATTTGTAATTCACAGAGATCTGCCTCGAACAATCAAACGTCCGGATTTCGAACATAACAACGGAGTACCTGCTATAAGAGTTGTTATAAAGCAAAGTATACTTTGAGGGAGAAATTTTCAATTTTAGGATAAAATTTATTAATTTTTATCATACTGAATTTATTACATTATCACAGCCATTATGGCTGTGATAATTTAATAAATTCAGTACAATAATTCTGCATACTTTTAATCATCAAATATATGCAGTCGTTTGTTCTATATGAAATAATGCTTTTCGGGAAAAATAAATGATTTCTCCCTCAAAGTATACTTTGCTAGAAAAGTATACTTTGCAATTTTGATGAAATCGGCTACAGATCTTCATTTATAGAAAACATTTATCAGATATCAGCTGCCATCTTATAGGCCATACAAAAAAAGTACTTTGGTTCTCAGAAATGGGGTTTGTGGAATGTGATGCGGGAGGGCAAATTTTTTTAACCCTTTCACCCCTAAGTAACTGAAATGGATTTGACATGTTAATTTTGCAACCAATCCAATTGTCACAAAATAATTTTCAGACTAGTCCATTTATGAAAAACAAAAGGGGTTGTTTTTTTTGTTTTCAAAATTATGAACATTACTTTCAAAAAGTGCAGATCCTGATGAGACGCTCGTTACGAGCCGCTCATCTGGATCTGCACTGTTTGCATAAACCGATATAGCGGGCTTTCGGTTCAAAGGGTTTGAGATGTCACCAGATATAATGTTCTATAAAGTTACTATAACCTCTTTAGACATTAAAATCATCAGATTTTCGTTAGACATGATTGGATTTAACATATTTTTGCATAGTAGCATTTTTTATTGATTATATGGTGAATTTACAGTGCGATTTTATTTTTCCATGGCGATAAAATTCTGGATGTGCAGGGATTTTTCTGACACAGCAATATCTGAGAACCAAAGTACATTTTTAATGGCGTTATGTGCCACATACAATCATTGTGAACCAGGTCATGCATTCAGTAAATTAATTTTATTTCGACTCGGATGGCAGTAAGACAGTGACTGAACAAACATTACAGATCCAGATCAGACTGTACGGATGCACAGGATCTGGATATACACTGGTCAAAAATGTTACACTATATGGTCAATTTTATCAGCCGAAAACCCACATAAGCTCGACTTGTGTTTGGTTACAAAACAAGACAATTCCTTCATATACATTTTATTGCAAGTATAACAAATACAAGAAAATTGCTTAACGCTTGGTCATTTATATCATGTGGAGAAAAATATCATGAGACGAGTAAAATCTTCAATTGCGAACAACATGTTAAAAACAGAACAAAAACATGTAACAAATACAGTGAAGGACGCTCAGTAAACACATATCATATGCATACAAACATGTACAGTGAAACCTCTCTAAACAGTGACGAGCCGTCTCATCAGGATCTGCACATTTTGCAAGTAAATTTCATATTTTTATAAAAAAAAAAAAAAAAACCTTTTCATAAATGGACTAGTCTGAAAATTATTTTGTGACAAAGGGATTGGTGGGAAATTAGCATGTCACAGTCCATTGGGGGTGAAAGGGTTAAATACACCAAGGTTTCCTGGATGTCCGATATAGGAAGGTTGTACTGTACATAGTGAGTGAGACATGGGGCATAATCTGAGAGACAGTTGAACTGTTTCTTTTACTGCTTTAATATTGGGTATTGAACATGCACTATATTACTGTCATGAAGAAAATTAAAATATTATGAACATCAGATCACAAGGGAAAACAACACTAGACAAAATCAAATCACCAGCAAGAGGTTAGTAAAATGAGAGCATTAAGATTTATACTTTAATGGCACATTTCACTTGCTCGATTCTGACACTAAAGCAACTAGAAAATAAATCCGGTATCAAATGTTAACGAGTGAAATTGTTACAATAACTGAAATGAACACATACCATCCTACACAGAAATAAATCATATTGAAGGTGGTCTACATGCATGTGAGTTTCATGTCAATCACTGAAGTGGTTGTGTAACTAGAGCAAGTGAGCAGAGGCTCACAGATACCCCCGGCTGCCGCCTCGAACAACAAATAATAACTAACACAAATCTTATGGACGAACAGACGGACAGATGGAAGGATTGACGAAAACTATATACTGGTACCCTCGACACACTTCGTATGCCGGGGGTATAATGAAGTGAAAAAGTGAATACGATAAAAACGTCGAGACCTTCATGTACATGCTCAACTCAAACTATCACCTACATAAAACTGACATTGGGATATAATTCCAGCACAAAAATATTTGCACAATTCCCTAACATTTGATTGGCCCGTAGCAAGTCTCTGTCCAAAATTTATATCCCAGTAAACTCCCACGCCGAACTACTTTCCGTAACCGTGAGGCGCAGTTAAAATAATTCTTAAGAAAACGGAAAATAAACACATTTTCTTGATGAATTTATTTCAAATGCTGGAATTATAAGGAATGAATGGCCTTTTTGTGAAATTTATTGGGGATATAAACTTGGAAAAGTCGCGGGAATACTGGACGAGGCCTTCCACAAAAAGGCCATTCATTCCTATAGTGTATACAAAGAAAACAAAGTGAACTAAATTATAGTGGAAAATGAAAACAATGCCTATTAAATAATACTGCACGACTACCTGTAATGACTACCTGTAATGAATACCTGTAATGACTACCTGTAATGACTATGACTACCTGTAATGACTACCTGTAATGACTACCTGTAATGACTACCTGTAATGACTACCTGTAATGCCTGTAATGACTACCTGTAGTGGTATTTGGTGGAAAATATCCTTTTCAGCTATCATAATTACCGGTATACAAAATAATATTTTGGTAAATATATTTGTGACTGTCACATGTTATTGGGTTTAACTCTTTGCATGCTGGGAAATGTGTGGGCTATAAATAGTTCAAAAATACCAGACAACAATTCATCATATTTTCTTTTATTTCTCCTTGTAAATATCATGAATATGTCTTGGAATTTCATTCCTGAGGACTCAATTCTAATGAAATTCCAAGACATATTTACAGAGAGAAATAAAACATATACTCCTAATTCGCTTGGCGGATATTTTCGCCGCTAGCATACAAAGAGTTAATAATTATCAAGTTTTGTAGAATAAATGTGGCCGTGACTGAATAAATGGTGCTTATGGGATTTGTGACAAGTGTAGCTCCTGATCTAATAGCCCATGCCTGGTGCCTGATAACGATCAATATTGCTTGTTAGAAGCATGACGGGCATGTCATTGATGGAATGGCGAACAGTGCAGATCCTGATCAGACTGTGAGGATGCAGAGGCTGATCTGAATCTACACTGTTTGCAAAAGTCATAAGCCCCGTTTGTCCAGTCACAAATAATTCTTGTTCATGAAATATAAACTACAGCATGGGATCATGGTTATCACACAGAACCCGTTTGACCAGTAGCCAGGAGTGGGGTCAACCCAACCATTCACACCCCTAAGTAACTGACATATCATATGTTATTAAGTTTGTGACTGTTCCATTATGCAGTAAAGAGGGACATTTTGTAAAAATTTAAAACTATCCACAAATTGTGCAGATCATGATGAGACGGCTTATTAGGATCTACACAGGCCTCTACAAATCCACTCGTCCGTTCGTATTGGCGAGTGAAGTTGGATGTGGACGCGTGCTAATTTGATGTTATAATGCAGCATTATAAGCACTAGAAAATATAGGACTGGATTAGTTAAATTCCAATCTGAATGAGTGGGCAATAAAATAATTTGTTGAGGCTTGCTACACTGTAAAGTTTGCAAATATTAGAAAAGCAATCTCTAGTGTTATGTTGAAAGCGTTAACTCTTTGCATGCAGTGAAAATATCCGCCAAACGAATTAGGAGTACTGTATATGTTTTATTTCTGTCTGTAAATATGTCTTGGAATTTCATTAGAATTGAGTCAGGACTCAATTCTAATGAAATTCCAAGACATATTCATGATATTTACAAGGAGAAATAAAAGAAAATATGAAGAATTTTTGTCCGCCTAAGTTTCAAACTATTTATAGCCCACAAGTTTCCTAGCATGCAAGGAGCTAAACAAGTACCTACGGTTACAAAGTTAATACTATAGCTGACCTACAAATGGATGACAAATGGGGCAATATGGGTTGCCGGTGTCACAGGATGTGTTGCCCTCTTTGAATACCCACCCAACCTGTTAAAGAATATCCACCCTCTTTATATAGCTATACATCCATTGGAGATCTACAAATGTATCATATACGTAACACCGAACCTGTTGGATTTCTCGCTTGGATTTCTATAGCAAAATATCGACCAGATTTATATAGTTATATATCTGTTGGATTTCTATAGCAAAACACCTGTAGGATTTACATAGTTATAACTTCTATAGCAAAACACCTGTAGGATTTACATAGTTATATATCTGTTGGAATTCTACAGCAAAATATTTGCCAGATTTATGTACTTACATGTATATATCTGTTCAAATTCTATAGCTAAGCATCTGCCAGATTTATACAGTTATATATTTCTTAAATTTTACAGCAAAATAGCTGTAGGATTTACATAGTTATATACCGGTATATGTTGGAATTCTATAAGTAAACATCTGTGGGATTTTTATAACTACCGGTACACATACTGACTTCTATAGCATTGCCAAATTTATACAGCTATACATATTTTGGTCATTAGCAAACCATTTGCCAGCACATATATTATAGAACATAGTACTGTATGACTATGAGACCAAGTGGGTGGGGTAATGGATTTTTTTGTAATGGGAATTTTTTTGTAATGAGAATTTGTTTGTGTCACAGGTCCCAGTCTTCCACCTGTGACTGCCAGAGTTATAGAACTATACATATGTCACATTTATGCAGTTGAACAAGAATTTGTAGATTTTAAGTTAATTTGCTACATACCATCATGCCGAGGCTGTGCATATCGCCATACATGTATACTTTTTCTTATTCCTCAATGACAATATAAAAATAGAAATACATCTAACTGGGAGATGCTACCTGATAGCTACCACTTTGCCATGCACTAGAACTATCAACCCTTTCAACCCCACAGACCTCAAAACCAACATTGCAAACACTGTAGATCCAGATGAGATGGCTCGTAACGAGCCATCTCATCAGGATCTGCAGTATTTGTCAGTATTGTTCGATTCTGAAAAGAATTTCATATAATTAGCACAAATGTTGTAATTTTGAGGTGAAAAGGTTAAAAAAAAAAGGTTTAAAGCAAAGTGATGATAGAAGAAATGTGTAAATAGAAAAACTACTGTGCAAATGAAATGAGGGAATAATGCCCTTGAGGAAGTATATATGGTTAGAACGCTGTGCCAAATAGTACCGTGACGTCCTATATCCACAAATACTCATAGGAGCAAAAAGCAGATGACAATTCATTATATTTTCTTTTATTTCTCCTTATAAATGTCATGAATATGTCTTGGAATTTCATTAGAATTGTGTCCGGAGGACACAATTCTAATGAAATTTCAAGACATATTTACAGAGAGAAATAAAACATATACTCCTAATTCGTTTGGCGGATATTTTCGCCGGTAGCATGCAAAGAGTTAATGTACATGACACAATATGGGCCAGGCTCATGTGTTATCAGTGACTGAATTTCACCAGTAATGAAAATCAATCATATTTACTGTAAATGAATTTGAAAATTGACAAAAAAATCAGAGCTCATGCGGAATTCCGCATGACCTCTGAATTTTGTGTCAATTTTAGAAGTCATTTACAGAGAAAGTATGGGGTTTTATATAATAATAAATATTGGCCAAAAAAACAGTAGTGTGCTAAGAGAGTAACTACCAGAGCCAGGCCCAAATATGCTGTAATGTTTCTAATAGGCGAAAGCTTGTCAGAATAACACTCTGGACAAATGACTCTGGGATGATGATTGTTCATTTGTTTATTGGTGTTTAAAAAACGGCCTATCAACAGCTAAGGTCATTTACGGCTGGGCCAACGGGTTCGATCCATATCCGGGATGGTGATAAGTGAACAGGTTGTTTATGTAAAGGATGTATGTATGATATATTGGAACTAGAGAAAGTAACAGGGGCACATGCAGCCATAATGCTCAATAAATGTAAATCCATCAATTGAAATAAATTTCCTCAATTTGCACTTACAAACATTTTAGTCATACAGAGTTTTACGAAATGAGCCCCAGTTGGATGATTACAGCAAATAAAGTACCACCCGGAAGCATTTCCCCCCAGTGAATTATACAATCGTTATTATATCACAAATGGCACAGAACAAACACACCAGTTTTCAGCAACAACACACAACGAGAAGGAAACAGCTAAGAGG
>CM055273.1:56569436-56608928 GCA_029237695.1 Conchocele bisecta | reverse complement strand
ACCAAGTTCCCCACGGATCTACTAGAATATATACGAAACGCAAGCTCGTTCGAAGAATCGACGCGCCTGTCCGACATGGAGAGACGTTTGGAGAACCGGTTGGATACACTGGAACGCAGGCTGTTGGACGCAATTTTCAACGATGCCCGCACGACCGATTCCGAGTGTCCGAAGAAAGACGAGCTGGAGGTGCACGACATCTGGAGAACGATGGAGAATGCAAAATGGTGTCTTGGGATTGCTTTCGCTGTGTACGCGGTATGCAGACCACTGTTCCCATTCGTGACTCTAGAGACCTGTAGACTCTGGAAGAGCAAACCAGATTCCGACGCCCAGTTCATACACCCCGCCAAACAGTCCGGTACGCCGAATGGGAAAAACGAAACTAGCGACTCCGTACACCAGCACTCTGGTAGTCGCGACCCGTTCTACATGCAGTAGCCATTTTGGAAAAATAATTCTTTGTATATTTTTTGTCGCTGCTCGTTGGGTAGCCGAAACCGCTGCAACATTTTGTATGACATTTTATTTTTTACTGTGGGTTGTATTTATTTCGCTTTAAATTAACAGGAAAGGTACCTATGGGACTACCCACTGCTTTCCCCCACACTTCGCGGTAACGAACTGACACGTTTAGAGAGCATTAAACCAAACTAAAGTCATTGGTTAGGGTTTTGAGACAGAACCGGCATTGACATTGACGTGCCCCGAAATGGATCTAATTTCTACAAAATTAATTCAGCTACCTAACACTGGTCCCCAAATGGATGAGGTTTCAACTACCTGCACCAAACACATGCGTATCCTCCCAATTGATAACTATTCTAATTTTCCATGCGTACCCACCTAGGTTAAAATAAGGACCCTGTAGGTGTACGTTATAAACTGGTTATGAAAAATACTAACATCATAGACCGCTTATAACGATAACACGATTCCAGCTACTTATACACCTAATGACTAACAAGGGCTCACGCACTTTATATAAGGAAATTTAAAAAAGTGGTCCAGAACCGCCATTCCCTTATACTACAGTATGATATTTTATTTTTACTGTGGGTTGTATTTATTTCGCTTTAAATTAACAGGAAATTTTACTATTTTTGGTACCTATGGGGCTACCCACTGCTTTCAATTCTTCCCCCACAGTTCGCGGTAACGAACTGACTCCCTATATACTACTCAGGTAATCATCATTATCATGTTAATATGCATACAGTGCGACCCCCCTATTGCACGGAAGTCCGGCGACATACGACCTTCCGTGTTGCTTATCCGAACCGTGCACTATCCGTGCCAGGGATATGAATTGCAAATCCGAGATGCCATTACACCCCGACACATATTACACACAGGCTGAAGTAACGGACCGAGGTCTATAAATACATTAAATATGCCTAAAAGCATCAATGAATGAAGAAAAAAAAGATTTTTTATATGGAGGGTGTGAACAAAAATAAAAAATTCTTCATTCATTGAAGCTTTTAGGCATATTTAATGTATTTATAGACCTCGGTCCGTTACTTCAACCAGTGATATTACACAGACGAGATGTGTGTGTTGCTTTGTGCCAAAAAATCGAAACACCAAGCCGTGTCAACTATATAACAGGCGCTTATTGTATGACATCCTTCAGCACGAGACCGTAAACTGTGTGACCTTTAGGCTATGTTTTGAAATGTTACTGATTGGTCAACACGCCTTTTGATGTTCCGCAGACGTCGCGAACGTGTGACTTATGGAGCAATCATGCAGTAACCCATTTCATGCTGAGGATACGATTATGTTTGCGGGAAAATATTTTCCTATATATGGCAGCCCAAGCTTATGAAATTTGTCACAAGCGTATTATAGTCAAATTATGCATTATATTGATGCCAAAGTACGCAAAGGTGGACAAGGCAGCGGGATTAGAATGTGAATGCATTTCTCTAATATGCATGTTGATTAGGGTTTACACCAATCACTACCGTATGCAAGGGACACTTTTGCGAACAAGAACACACATGAGTAATTGAATGGTGATGTGAAGGTGTTCTCGTGCAATGTTTGGAATTACCCTCTTATAACAGTGGATGTGCGTCGGTTACCGAACATTGTGATAACTCTTATCAACACTGATTTTATAATAAAGAGTTATCTACCCTGCAGACATGGTATTTAGAACGTATTTTCATTATATCACATCATATATAAAAAACGAACTTTGTATATTCTTAGAAAATATGTCGATAATAATTCCAGCAAAAAAATATTTACACAATTCCCTAACATTTGATTGGTCCGTAGCAAGTCTCTGTCCAAAATTTATATCCCAATAAACTCCCACGCTAAACTACTTTTCGTAATCGTGAGGCGCAGTTAAAATAATTCTTAATAAAACGGAAAATAAACACATTTACTTGATGAATTTATTTCAAATGCTGGAATTATAAGGAATGAATGGCCTTTTTGTTGAATTTATCGGGGATATAAACTTGGAAAAGTCGCGGGAATACTGGACGAGGCCTTCCGGCCTTCGTCCAGTATTCCCGCGACTTTTCCAAGTTTATACCCCGATAAATTCCACAAAAAGGCCATTCATTCCTATAATATTAGCAAACCGCTAAAATACATACCTCTATGGCTCTCTTTTCACAAAAACACTGAACAACCGGACAACCAGGAATGCTGGCTGCTGCTTAGCCTCGCTGCGGTCGCAAGAGGATGTAACGTAATAATTATGATGTCATTTCGATTACATGGAATGACGATGAATTGATAGTTGAAGGTCATGTTCGGAAATAGCCACCTGTTCGGCAATACCCGACCCCGCTCTAGTCATATACGCATCCCAGCAAGCAGTAAGCATAATGACACATGGCAGAATATAGCATGTAACAATGTGAAATAGGCAATCGAGGTATGCAATATGCAATGTAATAATGCAAGATGGAGTTGTCATTAAGCAGTATTGTATAGCCAATATGCAGGATGACATGTAACAATGTCAAATAGCCAATCGTATGGAACGCCAAATCTACATAAACTCAAATAATTAATGCTAGATTCAAATAATTAGTGCTCTCTCTAATTCTATTAGTGCTCTCTCAATTTCAATTAGTGATCTCTCTAATTCAATTTGTGCTCTCTCTAATTCAATTTGAGCTCTCTCTAATTCAATTTCATTAATATAGAGAGTATTAATTAAATTTGAGAGAGCACTAATTAATTTGAGATATCACTAATTGAATTAGAGAGAGCATTAATTGAATTCGTGCTAGCTCTATATTATTTGCAGAGCTCAAAAACACATACATTTAATGCTCTCTCTAATTCAATTAGTGCTCTCTCAAATTCAATTAGTGCTCTCTCTAATTCAATTTGTGCTCTCTCAAATTCAATTAGTGATATCTCAAATTCAATTAGTGCTCTCTCAAATTTAATTCATGCTCTCTCTATTAATGAAATTGAATTAGAGAGAGCTCAAATTGAATTAGAGAGAGCCCCAATAATTTTGTAAATTTTGGATTTTTTATTCTAATATATTTGTGCAATCATGAGTACTGGGAACTTTGCTGAGAACTTTGCTGAGAATACAGGAAATGGCGTTTAACACCACATTGGATTTTAAAAATTTCCGGCGGGGGGGGGGTGGCATGCCCCCGGACCCCTCTAGCGCTATCGGGCCCTCAACATTGGGCCCCCCCCCCCCAATAATGTTCGGATTCCGCCGCCTATGTACCATCGCCTAATTCAGACATACATTATTATGCAGTCAGGTGATAAGCTGATGATTTGATACTACAAATTGTGCGAAAAGCAAGTTTATGACCATCAAATTTCCAACTAATTTCAAGACTTCGAAAAATCCACCGACCTCACTGTGTGTTTTATGCATTATGTATTGCTTTATATACACAAACAATGAAGGAGCTGCATTGAAATCACTGATTCTGAATCTATTACAGAGATTTTGATGCATTTGTTTTGACAAATTCAATACAAACCCTGGATATATATGTCATTATATAGATGCGTGTCAACCTCCGTTTATGATAAAATGAGTGGCATTAAATGACATATCATTCGCTAAGTACTGGATAGAATTGTTCAAAAGTGTCTCAATTTATCAAGATAATAGATGGTAATATCGTTGGAATACATGTACACTAGGTTGTTCATATTTAAGATTATTTAGGATTCAAGGTGCAGTGTAAGCGAATACTTCACTGATATGTAGCCAGTTAAATTATGCGTTCACCATTTTAAATTCATAAGGATAACCGACGAAAAAGAGTGACAATGTCAAAGAACGACAGTTAGGGACAATGCACAGCGCCTAAAGCATTTCTAAGTCATTGATGCTGCGAGGAACTCGTGCAAGTATCCTTGCTATAATATTTTGTCACGACACCATGGCCATAACGTCAAACATGTATTCACGTTCAGTGACGTCACAAGTACGTGACGTCATAATATGTGTACTAAGGTGCAAGGCATCGATGCGTCTCATAATAGTGAAAGTTTCAGTAAGTTATAATTTTCCGTTTTCTGTTCACACTTAATGTTAACTGACACCAGTAAACGTAAATGGGAGGGCAACATGTGATCTTTTACAGCGACGCTGCAAACGTCGTTTTTCCGACATCGTTTACCGCTTTTCATGACGTTGTCATTAAGCCCGGTTTTCGTATGGCGCGGCCCATATGTGGTTGTGACTGGAGTAATAGGGTTTATGGGGTTTACGACCAGTGTAGATCCAGATCGGCCTGTGCATCCGCACAGTCTTATCAGGATCTGCACTGCTCGCCAGTATATCAAGTAGATACTCACGCCATATGGCATACCGTACCAGGGAGAACAAGATACAGCCAGGAGACAGAGTTCTCATCAGGAACGTGGGGCTGAAAGGGAAACACAAGCTGTCGGACATTTGGGAACAGGATCCGTATATTGTCATCGAACAACTAGACGTCGACATGCCTGTTTTCAAGGTGCGGAAAGAGAATTCATCAGGACGTATGAAGACTCTACACCGCAATCACCTCCTGCAGTGTATGACCTTACCATGCAGCTCCATATGCATCCAGATTGACACCTGCGCATCATGATGATGTTCTCCCTGATCCTGCCGCTGAAGATGGTGACTGGAGAAGCTCAGATGACAGCTCGGATGGTGATGTTTCCCCTGGAACTCCAGAGCCATACGTCATACCCATGAGACGGTCACCAGGTCAGCACATGGAGTTCATCCGAGAGGAATGCCAACGCCTGAGCCGCCTTCTGCTAGACCACAGCGGACAAGTCATCATCATCATCATCATCATTATCATCATCATCATCATCATCATCATCATCATCATCATCATCATCATCATCATCATCATCAGTACTCTAGCTGTATTATAGTTTATTTTAATATCACATTGAGTACTACCAACATGTTTTATTATACCTTCAGTAAAGAGGACGTGTATGTTGTATTTTGACTACCATTCTATTACGTACTCCCATTACCCACTTATCTTGTATTATTTCATGTCAAAATAAATTTTCGCATTTCATTTCAGATGATTTTGCGGATGTCGGGGACGACATTTTCTAAAGTAGGGGAGTATGTCATAGGATCATTGCATGTGTGTCTTTCATGTGAATGTTTTCATTTAAATGTATTTCAGATTATCAATAAATGTTTTAAACATATATAATGTGTTGTAGTTTCCATGTTTCTCCAAAACGTTCTGTATACTCTTAATACACGTACTTCGTATGGCCGATAGCTTGTCATAACGCGGCGGTTTAGTAGCGCGTATCACTAATACACAATTGCATTCTCACCGCTATACCCCATTACACTCGCCATATGATAGTTATTGGATGTAGATCATCTCTATTCCGATTGTATTTTGTGTTACAAATATATTCTATATATATTTCAGGTACGTTCGTTTTGTATCATTAATAATATGGTTATGCTATGTTTCTTCTGTAATGACTAATTGGGACTACAACATATCATGTATGTGCTTTTAAGAGGTTTTGTTATGTTATTTTGTTCTCATGAGGCCATTTGTCTCATTTGTCTGGCCGCCACATAGGTGTTTTAGGTATATATACAAACAATAATTGACCATCCAAGACATGCTAGAATCGCCTGTGGTAAAAATCGTCGTATATACTGCCAAACCATGTTTATTAGAAAAAATTGTTTTGACAAAACAATTCGCCTCATAAAACATGAGAATTCTACGGTGTCCTGTTAGTGCCTTGTTACAATCCCGCATTTACGCGATCTCGACTGATACATGAGATCGCGAAAGCACGAGGCCAAATCGCGATACTGTGAAATCGGGAGGCGAAACCAAACCGTGATATTCTATTATATTCAATCTCACGTTTTCGTCTGCGTTTTCTCGACCGCGATATCGCGTTTTCGCGTCGGTTTTTCGCGATCTCGCATTCCGCTTTTGGAAATATTGTGCGGGATACCCGTCTCGACCCTGTCTATGAATTTACTGCCGGTACTGATTTCTTTTTGTAAGCTTTCTTCAAATTATATGTTCGCATTTATCAACCGTACTATGCAGATTCCTGCATACATTTGTTATTTTCATGACTGATGTCCGCGCGACAGCATAGTTACGTATTTATTTAGAAAATGGAATGCATATAGTTGTTAAAATCGAAAGTGGTCAACAGAACATTAAGAGCGAAATTATCCATTACTGTGTATTTTTTATATTTGTGGGGTATGCATTTTTAGCCAGGTTTTTTGCAAAAAAATCCAGGCTATTGGATTGGCGAAAGCCAGGCGGGCGGGGGGCGAGCGGGCGGCGTCCACAATCAATGTTAAGTTTTCGTGTTTGAGTCCATTTATTTGTTACTGTACCACCTAGGACCACCAAACTTTCACAGCTTCATAATCAAAGGGTGCCCACCACATATCACTATCCAACATGTTACTTTTTTTTTAACTTGACCCATTTTCTCCGCGTAGTCGACTTAGCCATTTTCAATGTTAAGTTTTCGTGTTTGAATCCATTTCTTTGTTACTGTACCACCTAGGACCACCAAACTTTCACAGCTTCATAATCAAAGGGTGCCCACCACATATCACTATCCAACATGTTACTTTTTTTTAACTTGACCCATTTTTTCCGCGTAGTCGACTTAGCCATTTTCAATGTTAAGTTTTCGCGTTTACAATGTTAAGTTTTCGTGTTTAAGTCCATTTCTTTGGTACTGTACCTCCTAGGACCACCAAACTTTCACAGCTTCATAATCAAGGGGTGCCCACCACATATCACTATCCAACATGTTTATAACTTTTTTTTTAACTTCACCCATTTTTTCCGCGCAGTCGACTTAGCTATTTTCAATGTTAAGTTTTCGCGTTTACAATGTTAAGTTTTCGTGTTTAAGTCCATTTCTTTGGTACTGTACCACCTAGGACCACCAAACTTTCACAGCTTCATAATCAAGGGGTGCCCACCACATATCACTATCCAACATGTTACTTTTTTTTTAACTTCACCCATTTTTTTCCGCGCAGTCGACTTAGCCATTTTCAATGTTAAGTTTTCGCGTTTACAATGTTAAGTTTTCGTGTTTAAGTCCATTTCTTTGGTACTGTACCTCCTAGGACCACCAAACTTTCACAGCTTCATAATCAAGGGGTGCCCACCACATATCACTATCCAACATGTTACTTTTTTTTTTAACTTCACCCATTTTTTCCGCGCAGTCGACTTAGCCATTTTCAATGTTAAGTTTTCGCGTTTACAATGTTAAGTTTTCGTGTTTAAGTCCATTTCTTTGGTACTTTACCACCTAGGACCACCAAACTTTCACAGCTTCATAATCAAGGGGTGTACCACATATCACTATCCAACATGTTACTTTTTTTTTAACTTCACCCATTTTTTCCGCGCAGTCGACTTAGCCATTTTCAATGTTAAGTTTTCGCGTTTACAATGTTAAGTTTTCGTGTTTAAGTCCATTTCTTTGGTACTGTACCACCTAGGACCACCAAACTTTCACAGCTTCATAATCAAGGGGTGCCCACCACATATCACTATCCAACATGTTACTTTTTTTTTCTTAACATTCACCCATTTTTTTCCGCGCAGTCGACTTAGAGCCATTTTCAATGTTAAGTTTTCGCGTTTACAATGTTAAGTTTTCGTGTTTTAAGTCCATTTCTTTGGTACTGTACCACCTAGGACCACCAAACTTTCACAGCTTCATAATCAAGGGGTGCCCACCACATATCACTATCCAACATGTTACTTTTTTAGCCAGGTTTTTTGAGAAAAAAATCCAGGCTATTGGATTGGCGAAAGCCGGGCGGGCGGCGGGCGGGCGGGCGGCGGCGGCGGCGGGCGGCGGGCGGAGGCGTCCACAATCAATGTTAAGTTTTCGTGTTTGAGTCCATTTCTTTGTTACTGTACCTCAATATGATTACATAATACTGATTTTGTGATGTGTTATCTAAAAAAAATACCGGTCGTATGGTTATTTAGTCTTAAATGTCAGGGCACAAGTCGTCCATATATATTATAAAAATAATTTGTAATATGCCCATTTGTATAAAAATAATCGACAAAATCACTACGTATTTCCTTGAAGGAAACCGAAAAAACAGACAACTTGCTGAACCACTATGAAAACAACTGTACAATTCTACCACGCGTATCCAACATTAAAGTATTTGTGAGCCACAATTAGTAAAGCGTACGGCTATAAATAGGACAACTTATTGCAATGACGCAACCATTTCAAGTGTCAAAATCCGACGTGACGTTGGTAAATTTTAAGCGTAACTTTGCGATGTCATTATCAGGCTTTCATGACGTTGTCATTAAGGCTGGTTTTCACAGAGCGCGGCTCATATGTTTTTTTCTCAATAAACATGGACCGCGCTCTGTGAAAACCGGCCTTAATGACAATTTTACATTTTTGGATGCGGACACCTTTCACAAACAATATGCTGAAAAGAAAATGCAAATATGTTTCATAGTTTTTGTTTTATCTCACATTTTGTAGCACCATGTCAATCACGCAAGGAAAACAAGTAACTTCATCGAGAAAATGACGTTATTGAAACGCTGACGTTTGTACAATGCAACACAACAGCCGACAGTAGAAATGCGTGTTCATAGACTCGTTGACTGTGCTTGCTGTAAACTGTATTTGCTGATAGGTTTTACTAAATGTATCTACAACTGTTACTATGAATACTATCAAATATCGAACAGAATAAAACTATGACATGTACATGTAGTGAACAAACCAAACGAACCACTAATACTATCGATTTTAAATCTATAATTAGCCGACATGTGACCTCGTAATTTGCTACTATCGCCAACTATCACGGATTATGCATATGCATGTACCGTCAGAAAGATACATTGCAATTATTTGAGAATTGAGTTCAGAATCGAATTGACATTATGTACGTAACAGTTAATTGTGACGTCATTTATGGATGTAGACATTACGTCGCTCATCAAGGACCAAACACAAACAACTAAACGACATTCCTGGTGTTTGAA
This sequence comes from Conchocele bisecta, assembly GCA_029237695.1. Taxonomy (NCBI): domain Eukaryota; kingdom Metazoa; phylum Mollusca; class Bivalvia; order Lucinida; family Thyasiridae; genus Conchocele; species Conchocele bisecta. Next base: position 56,599,389 of record CM055273.1, on the reverse strand, counting down.
ATTGAAAAAATCTGTGACTAATTCTGTAGAAATGAATGGCCTGAATTTGGTTAGAATTTGGATAGGCCTATACGGCTGCACATATCAATGACTTCAGCGCCCGATGGTGTATAGAGGGTAGTCAGACACCCCCGGAGAGTTTTAAACAAACTAAAAATCGACTGTCCATACCCGACTCTCGGAATGAAATTTACATCTCAGAAAGCGGGAGGAACGTTTTCCTGTGTAGCCAATATGACTGTCGGACGGTCTCGTGTACATGTACCTCGTACTAGCAGGTAGGAGGTCTATGGGAAAATCATGCGCTGACTCCCACTCCCTCGGCTGCCCACCGCCGCGCCACTGCCCCCACACCGAGAGGGCAGATATTGTTATATTAGGCGTGTCCGCTTAAAACAGTTATTGTGTGGGCTACCCGTCTCGATCCTGTCTATGAATTTACTGCGTATTTATTTAGTAAGTGGAATGTATAGTTGTTAAAATAAAAAGTGGCCAACAGAACATTCAGAGCAAAATTATCCATTTCTGTGTATTTTTAAATGTGTGTCGGTTTGAATTTTTGATAATTGTTTACATTTTCTTTAATAAAAGTAACGGTTGTGGGCACACTTTCATGTAGAGCGGGGCCGGGTCCGACCGGCCGTCGGCACTAACCGCCCCCATCAGTAAACACGTTTATGCATGTTGGAAATTGTTCGATCTATAGCGCGATTAGACTACTTAATTATTTTCCAAATAATGACAAATGGCTATAATTATAGTTCAACCCGCATTCCGCGATTCCACCCCCCATTTTTTTTAAATTTAACTAAAACGCCAAAAACTGCTGAACACACCCGCATTGCTGAATGCAAACACAATTCCTGCGCATACATACTGAGTGGAAGTCTATTTGTAAAGACAATTTGATTTTTCTTGAATCGTCCAAAACAAAGTAAAATTTATATAATATCCTCAGTTGGCGATAATTACTATTAAAAAATGTGATTTTTTTTGTAATTTAATACACAAACATACAGATTTATTTTCACTTCAAACATTCACCAAAAGGGTATTATTCTTAAACACCAGAAAATAAGGTTATAATAAGCATTCCTATGCACAATTTAATTAGTATGATGTGCAAACAAAATAAAAACATGCAAACATTACCTAAAATAAACAGTAGCATACTGAAGCGATTTAAAAATGCCACAAGGAGCTCAACATGTTATTATTTATTTACCCATTACATAATTTGGCAAACATTTTACTGAGGAAAAATGATTTATCCAAATAATCCGGGATCGATACAAGTCACAAGTCACGTGGTGCACTGCGGTCACATGGCTGATCATGCATTGGTGTTCAATAACATGTCCACCTTCATGTTGCATTTTGAAATCGTTTCAGAATATTTCTGACCATCAATAAGTAAATAATTCGTCTTTTGAAAACATTGTTTTAAAATGACGTGTCCATGGATATCCAGACAGGTAGTTACACATGAAAAACAAAATAAAACAATACCATTGGCAAATTAACTGCATGTATTACTTGAATTCCCAAATTTCGATTTTCAGGAAAATAAGTACTTTCACACTAATAACATGGCATAACCATGTATTCACCTATAACATTATCAAAAACAATATATGATAATCGTAGTCCTTATAAAAAAAATTGCCATGAAAATACATTGTTGCAGAAATAATTCAAATTATTTGAAAAATGGTCTAAAAATAGTAAAATCTCCAAACATTGTATAATATGTTGATTTTTAATTATTCAACAATATATACAAAATTGTGTTATATTACATGTATATATTATATAAAAGTTATACTAATACAATTTATTATAATTGATCGGAATGCAATAGATTTTAAAAACATGTTTTCAAATAACGTTTCCATAAAGATGCAGAAAGATGGACACAATTGTTGCTATGTAAATAAACAACAACAACATTGGCAAATTAATTGCATGTACATGTATTCCCAAATTTCAATTTGTTTAGTGTTTGCAAGCAACTGGACTATCAGTATTTTACGCTACTAACATGTCATAACCATTACTCACCCATACAATTACAAAAAGCCAATCTCTAGTAATCACATTCCTCAAAATAAGTATGCAATATGTAATTATAAAAAGACAGTGTTGTTGAAATATTTCCAATTATTGGACAAAAATCTAAATATTGCATAATATGTAAAACGTTTATTATTCCACAATATGATAAACGAGACGGGTGGTATCTAAATTTAGTACATGTATTGATTACATGAAGTTATATTAACAAACTTTATTTAAATTTGGTCGGACTCACAAAGTCTTCCATCTTTGCAATGCAATATATCTATTTTGGCCTCATTTTTTTTGTTTATGTTATTGTAAATAATGGAGAATACTATACTTAAAAGTTATGAGCACACAGAAAAAAAACTAACACAGTATACCATGGTAACATGGTAAGTGTAAAACCTTTCTGTGTGAAATATGTTTATCAATTATGCTATCATTGTTTTTGCAATATAACTAAACATGTACGTGTATGTACTTTTGGGTGATATATGTCACATGGAAGTAGTTGTGGGATGTCTTAATTCGTAACAAATATATTAGAAACAATGCTTTTCTTGTTATTAATTTAAAGTTTTAACTGTAATACATTTCACTGAATTTCCAACAATGTAATAATCATGGGTGTTACTATTTACCAATATTTAGGTATATTTCAACACTGAATCCATTGTGTACGTATGCACTAACAACTATATTACATTTACGTAAATTACAGATGACTATAAGTATATGTGTGTATACCCAGACCAGGCTGTGTGAACTAGTTAATAAGGAGCTACATGTATATTGATCATAATTTAGATCACTGTTATGATGACATTATATCGATCATTAGAAATGTTCGATCAAGGGCATTATATCACAATCAAATAGCTAATACATGTTGTCGTTGAAGATCATGCGAACATATATATACTCCATTGAATTAAGTTATTGAAAACTAGTGAAGATGGCTGAATTGGTATATGGTAACAATTGATAAACAATATTTTGGACATTTTGATAAATCTAAATCAGGAATAAGTACAGAAATTAACACAACTTAATGTTGAAAATATAGTTCGTATGTACTCAATGTATGTGTTGATGCTGATTAAAAACAAAATGATAAATGTGAAAGCAATGAAAATGACCAAAATGACTATTCCCAATATGTTTTCGAATTTTCATCAAATACAAAAAAAAATACAATATTTTTCATACTTTTACTTTTCAATAACATTGTAGTCTGAGTATGAGTAAAATGGTTATTCCTATACATTTATAAATGATATGTTATAAATAAATAAATACATATATAATACGTAGCACAGGTGACGGGGAAAAAATCACATGACGGTGTATATAATATAGATATCTATACAAGTAAAAACAGACTATCAGATTAGTTGTTCCCATCACCTGTGGTACGTATGTGCCTTTATGTAACGTAAGTTGTCCGATAAAGATACATGGAGTTTCATGAAATATGTATCGATCTGTCGATAGTGTTACCCATGTGCTATTCTGATCTCACCAGCATTTATATCTGACATTTTATTTTCAAAGACAAAACGCCAGTGTCCAATGCAATTCATGAAACTAGTTAAGGCCACTATCTGATAAATATACAAATCCTATATTTGTCATTGCTTCAACAAATGTATGATCGATATATAATTCACTAACAAATCATGAAATTAAGAAATATGGTGACCTGAACAAAGTATAGAAGAAAAATTAAGATACAAGTACCTCGTGCAACGGTTAGCATGTTCCATCGTATCTTGTGTTATCGTGATGTATTCCTTCTGACTATTAACATGACACAATTGGCCGATGGATTAATTGCGATTACTTAACTTACAAGTAGTATAAATAAATGGGAACGTAAAAACTACAATAACAACCGCAATCTGTCATAGTATTTGTTATATAAATGACAACGCCACACATAGTTATACTAATGATGTTCAATTACGGCAGCAGCATTCGATTCTACAAACAACAACACTGGCGGACATGTAGCTTTCTGATTTAAACGTGTCGAAATAAATGGACAGCAATGAGTTAATACGTTGATTAAACTGGAGAAAATTAGTCAAGTATTATGGTATGGATAAATATGTCGGCTAAATGGGTGAGAAATGTACGTACACAGTTCGTTATTTAATTATGTAAACTATTGCAATTTTCAACGTCGGCTAGTGGACATTTCGTTTTCAGTGTGGAAATAACGTGTGGAAATATATATTAGCGAAGTAACATCGTAGGTAGCGGTTAGAGTCGTATTTATTTGACTACTCTCCATCCAGCTGTAAATGGTAAAGTACCGGATAAAATCCGGGAAACTCGATTTATTTGATTGTACGTACATGTATATGAATATGAATAAAACATGATCCTGCACAATTCCCGAAAGTGGGCATTGCAGTATATGAAGAAGATAAAAATCGTTGCGGCAGCGGGTTAAGGACTCTTATCATGATTGGACACTTGACCTTTTTTTATAATTACAATGCGAGAACACGACCAACTGACGATCAATGATGCTGTAATCAACGCACCTCATGTCAGCTGGCTCCGAAGGGGAATGTGCGACACACCGTATCCATTTTCGCAACTGTGCAAACCATAGAGTGTTTTCGCGCAACACCGTATCCTTTTTATGCAATTGCGTACGGAAACTCTACACCATAACACCATAACACCATAACAGGCGGTACAAACCATAGCGAGATAAATCAGAAAAAGTCATAAAAACATGTCACATCCTACATGTAGAGAGCTGACACTTTCAACAGATCATTTATACTGTATTTACTCGATATCGCCACCGAAAAGGGGCAATAGCACGTGTTTGTTAGCCAGATCGGCACTTTCATCACGCTCCCTCGATTAAAAAGTCACGTACAAAAAGGTGTCATCTTTTGAAGCGAATTATTCAGAAAATACGTTGTCATTAGTAGTGTGAGCGTGATCGATGGACAGCATATTCATTTATGCGTCTGTACATACCAGATACATTGCTGATACTGCCATGTAAGCTGTAAACTATTTAATTAACTGACACTTACCTGCTGTCCATCTTGGCGACATGTATCTACTCTGTCTGCACCGTATCACATAAACTCTCCACCGTATCACAATACCGACAGTGAATATGCATGTTTATGATACAGCCACGTTGGCGGCGTTTTATTTTTATTTATTTCTTTCATACCCGGGGGTTTCCCGTCGGTCCCCACCACCACCCGGTTGGGGGAGGCATGGGTACGGTGAATACAATATAGGAATGAATGGCCTTTTTGTGGAATTTATCGGGGTATAAACTTGGAAAAGTCGCGGGAATACTGGACGAAGGCAGGAAGGCCTCGTCCAGTATTCCCGCGACTTTTCCAAGTTTATATCCCCGATAAATTCCACAAGAAGGCCCATTCATTCCTTATAATTCCAGCATTTGAAATAAATTCATCAAGAAAATGTGTTTATTTTCCGTTTTCTTAAGAATTATTTTAACTGCGCCTCACGGTTACGGAAAGTAGTTCGGCGATTGGAGTTTACTGGGATATAAATTTTGGACAGAGACTTGCTACGGGCCAATCAAATGTTAGGGAAATTGTGTAAATATTGTTGTGCTGGAATTATATAAGCGTAAAAGCTTGTTTTCTAATCCTGTTTCAAACTGTATGTATTACATGTATTTATATCACATATCTCTCTTGAAATAAATACTGTTTAAACCAAAGTGTACCAAAATACAACCATATGAAACCATAACTATTTTGACACTCCTTGTTGTGAGAAACCATTTATTTATAACTCTTTGCATGCTATAGCGGTGAAAATAACATCCAACAAATTACGAGTATATTTCTTATTTCTCTGTCAATATGTCTTGGAATTTCAGGACACATTCATGATATTTATAGGGAGAAATAAAATAAAATAATTATAATGAATTGTCGTCTGCTATTTTTGAACTATTTATAGCTCATAAATTTCCCAGCATGCAAAGAGTTAATGTGTGTTTCCCAGAATAAATTGTGTCCGTGTATTTAGGGTTTATTACGGTACATGAAGTTTTTGCGATGACATTATAGGAATGAATGGCCTTTTTGTGGAATTTATCGGGGTATAAACTTGGAAAAGTCGCGGGAATACTGGACGAAGGCCGGAAGGCCTCGTCCAGTATTCCCGCGACTTTTCCAAGTTTATTATAGGAATGAATGGCCTTTTTGTGGAATTTATCAGGGTATAAACTTGGAAAAGTCGCGGGAATACTGGACGAAGGCCGGAAGGCTTCGTCCAGTATTCCCGCGACTTTTCCAAGTTTATATCCCCGATAAATTCAACAAAAAGGCCATTCATTCCTTATAATTCCAGCATCTGAAATAAATTCATCAAGAAAATGTGTTTATTTTCCGTTTTCTTAAGAATTATTTTAACTGCGCCTGACGGTTATGGAAAGTAGTTCGGCATTGGAGTTTACTGGGATATAAATTTTGGACAGAGACTTGCTATGGACAAATCAAATGTTAGGGAATTGTGTAAATATTTTTGTGCTGGAATTATATCCCCGATAAATTCCACAAAAAGGCCATTCATTCCTTATAATTCCAGCATTTGAAATAAATTCATCAAGAAAATGTGTTTATTTTCCGTTTTCTTAAGAATTATTTTAACTGCGCCTCACGGTTACGGAAAGTAGTTCGGCGTGGGAGTTTACTGGGATATAAATTTTGGACAGAGACTTGCTACGGGCCAATCAAATGTTAGGGAATAGTGTAAATATTTTTGTGCTGGAATTATTTCTCGGTGTGTATGTTGTGCGGCGTGTTGTAACAAGACACGCCGCCAAATATCAGTATTGTGTTATTTCCATATTTCCCAGATTATGAGTGCAGATTTGATCTGCATAGGTGTACCGCATGTTTTGTCAGGTTTGGAGAATCACTTTTGAAAGCGTCGTTAAAATATTCTTCCGACCACAACTGTACGTCGGTCGATATTGTTCAAGTATGCTAACTCTTCTGCAGTGGAAATGGTTCTTTTCCCCCGATATCACGTGAAACCGTTCAACCCTACGGCCAAGAGCCAATCCGTCATCTATACAATCCATTTTAAGGAATATATGAAGAAATGCAGTGATATAATTTTACGAACTATGCAACGTTAAAGTCTGATAAATCGATGAGAGGAGCTGATTAATTTAAATCCGCATGTGCACAATACTGAAAGTTCCCACGTTTGACCATTTACGGAAATATTTACGTAATTTTCGGCGCGCATCTGACGTGTAACGGTATATCTTTCAACTTATTGTTCAGTTCTCTATTGCTTCACACGTTCGCCTCTACGTGGTACATGTATGTTATAGGCTAAATGTATCATACATGGCGTAAGACGAAAGACGACTACTTTGTTCTGAGATAGTTAATGTGACGTCGGAAAAAAGTTGCGACGTCGCCACTATAATGAGCGACGTGGCGTTCAAATCGCATTCAGTGTATGTGCTAAAAGTTGACTAAATCAGCCAATTTACATCGGAATTGGATAAAAGAAACATCAGTTCATGTATGTTCAGAATGAGTTCTGCATCAGAAAACCTCAAAAAGTAAAAATGTCAAAATGTTGCCATAATGTACATTTTCCCCACGACGCGGGTCATATTAAATCAACGCAAATATTAAATTATTTTATTGCATAACCACATCGTCATACATTGACGCTGTATTAATCACGAACCCCTTTTTTAGCTCACCTGAGCAAAGCTCATGTGAGCTATTGTTACCACAATGTGTCCGTCGTTCGTCGTCCGTCGTCGTCGTCGTCGTCGTCGTCGTCGTCGTCCGTGAACATTTTCAAACGTCTTCTCCTCGGTAACCATTGGGCCTATAGTCACCAAACTTCATGGTCATGGTCCTTAGGTAGGGGGATTACAAAATTGTTAAAATTACATCATTACGTAATCCAAGATGGCCGCCGTCTAAAAATAGCACAAATTCTTCAAAAATCTTCTTCTGAAGAACCGCCGACCGGATTTCGACAAAACTTGGTAGGACTGATCGATGTACAATGCTCTTTCAAAGTTGTTAAAATGGTGACCCCGGGGTTAAAAATGGGCGTGGCCCGTGGGGTCAAATTTTATTTTTGAACAAATATGATCATGTCATATATCAAATTGAAGGTATCAACGAGGCGATCACTCTGGTGTATTTTTTTGTCGAAATCGGATGGTTAGGTCATCCAAGATGGCCGCCGAAAGGTCAAAAGGTCGTTCTTTTATTAGAGATTTCAAAATTCTTCTTCACATGAACCGCTTGGCCCATGGTAGCCAAACTTAAGAGTTATGGTCCATGGGTGAAGCCTTTTCAGATTTGTTAAAATGGAGGTCATCGCTAATCCAAGATGGCCGCCGTCTAAAAATAGCATAAATTCTTAAAAAATCTTCTTCTCATGAACCGCTAGCCGGATTTCGACAAAACTTGGTAGGAATGATCGATGTACAATGCTCTTTCAAAGTTGTTAAAATGGTGACCCCTGGTTCAAATATGGGCGTGGCCCGTGGGGTCAAATTGGGGTCAAATTTTATTTTTGACCGAATATGGTCTTGTCATATATCAAAATGAATGTATCAACGAGGCGATCACTCTGGTGCATTTTTTGTCGAAATCGGATGGTTAGGCCATCCAAGATGGCCGCCGAAAGGTCAAAAGGTTGTTCTTTTATTAGAGATTTCAAAATTCTTCTTCACATGAACCGCTTGGCCCATGGTAGCCAAACTTAAAAGTTATGGTCCATGGGTGAAGCCTTTTCAGATTTGTTAAAATGGAGGTCATCGCTAATCCAAGATGGCCGCCGTCTAATATTGCATAAATTCTTAAAAAAATCTTCTTCTCATGAACCGCTAGCTGGATTTCGACAAAACTTGGTAGGAATGATCGATGTACGATGCTCTTTCAAAGGTGTTAAAATGGTGACCCCGGGGTCAAAAATGGGCGTGGCCCGTGGGGTCAAATTGGGGTCAAATCTTATTTTTGAACAAATATGGTCATGTCATATATCAAATTGAAGGTATCAATGAGGCGATCACTCTGGTGCATTTTTTGAGAGATGGTCCATGGGTGAAGCCTTTTCAGATTTGTTAAAATGGAGGTCGTAGCTAATCCAAGATGGCCGCCGTCTAAAAATAGCACAAATTCTTAAATCTTCTCATGAACCGCTGGCCGGATTTCGATGAAACTTGGTAGGAATGATTGATATACAATGCTCTTTCAAATTTGTGAAAATGGTGACGACAGGGTCAAAAATGGGCGTGGCCCGTGGCGTCAAATTTTATTTTTGACCTAATATGCTAATGTCATATATCAAATTGAAGGTATCGATGAGGCGATTGCTCTGGTGCAATATTTGTCTGAATCGGATGATTATGTCATCCATGATGGCCGCCAAAAGGTCATTTATTCGAGATTTTGAACGTCTTTTTCTCAGAAACCACATGGCCGATGATGGCCAAACTTCATAGTAAGTTAAGATCCTTGGGTGAAGCATTTTCAGATTTGGTAAAATGAGAGTCATTGCATAATCCAAGATGACCGCCATCTAAAAATAGCACAATTTTTTTAAAACACATGAACTCAATGTCACATTCTCCTCTGGTGTTCATGGAGTCAGGTGAGCGAATTAGGGCCATCATGGCCCTCTTGTTCTATAACGAGCTACTTTGCATATTTATTACACTAGTGTAAAACCACATATTGAATGCTAGTATAGAGATAAAGTGACTTTAATGTATCACTTCATGTTCATGTAATGCCCTTGAAGTAGTAAGTAGAAAGGGGGCTTAGCCCCCTTCTTTCACTAACCTCTTCAATTGTTGACAGATCCCGTGTAAAATAATTCTGGGCACTGGTGAAGCATGAGGACTGAAACGCGACTGTATTTATTCTACGGCGCATGCGTCCTCGCTGTAATGGTATACCTGCTGCACAATAGAGATAATGCACAGTATTTACCATCGCCGGACAGTAGATTGTCTGTCGGAAAACCAGCAGAGGAATTCTCCATTGATGCAAAGCAGCACACATATGATGTTAACGCACAACCGTTTAGTCCGCATGTTATTAAAACGAACAGAGACCCGTTGTTTGACTATAAAGCGGCGATGATGAAGTTAAACGAAGAGAAAGTTGCTCAAGATGACCCAAGACTGATAAAACTGATCAGGGACTATTATATCGACCCACCCTCTGAGGAGCCGTATAACTTAAAGAACAGGGAAAGTCTGGACTTCTCCATGGGACAAGCGCCATTTGTTGATAGTAGGCTGAACTACATGGTGAGTATTTTTGTATAACCTCCCTAACCCTTACACCGCTATATATTAGTTTTTGTCGTCTGCTGTTTATTTTCTATTTTCCATTTTCCATTTTTATCACCAAAAATATGCTTTGTCAGCACTTTATAATCATTTCCTACATGCTTTGACAGCAGTTAGAATTGGAAATGATTGTAAAGTGCTGTTAAACCATGTTTTTATTCAGAAATAAGGCTAGATATAAAGCAACAGCAGACGACAATTGTTGTGTGTAGCGGTCTAAGGGTTAATATTCATACATATACCAAGAAAACATCACTGTGTTCAATTTTCATGGGCTTCACTTTCATTCACCCATTCACCCCTAAGTAACTGGATGTATTTTGATATGGTTATATTTTCCGACCAATCCAATCGTCACAATATTATTTTCAGACTAGTTTATGAAAAAGGTGTATTTTTTTGCTCTCAAAAATATGAAAATTACTTGCAAAAAGTGCAGATCCTGAGACGGCTCGTTACGAGCATAAACCGCTATAGCGGCTTTCGGGTTCAAAAGGTTAATTTCCATGGGCCGCACTTTCATTAATCTATTTCGCCCAGCAATTTGTGTTTCAAAAATAGTGTATGCAGGGGAGGATCTAAAGCGGTGGTTCCAGGGTTGCACCCCCCCCCCCCCCCCACCCCCCGTTCAGCCATGGAGTTTACATAGATCACAGTTTACCACCAGTTAGAGTCTGAATTTAAATGCCGTAAAACACAGGAAAGTGCATTTCGAAGAGCTCAACAATAGGACAACCCCCTAGTTGCGAACGGTAACTCTTGCAATCTACTCCCGTACCGTCCGTAGCTAGAGTTTGCAAGAGTTACCTTCGCAACTAGACAACCCCCACGTTCCCCAAATGCTGGATCCGCCCCTGGTATACATACGACAAGGTAAAACAAGTACTTGTGTTGAGGGAAGTGATTCAGAATTGTCTCTGTAGGGTCAAATTGTTATTTTCTTTAATATAACGTTAAATAGGGTTGCAGATATATAAACTATTTAAAAACCGTAGCGCAGATTTCGGACGGATGCATGTACGCACGGACACGCGAACGTCGTTATAATCAATATCCTGTGAAAAGAAAGAGTTCTTACAAAACGGTTTATCAAATGTAGAGGTACATGCCCACTGAGTAAGCACAAAATGTTCTTTATATGAATTAAATATGTGTATAATTGTGTCGCTATTCCACCAGTTCTAAAAATTAATTACTAGTGCCCGCTATTACGGGGCGCCAAGTGGGACATGGCTCAATTTTGTCAACAAAATTCATTTTTGTGCCAACCAAAATTCAATTCTGTGTCACAAAATTCACTTTTGTGCCACAGAATTCAATTCTGTGTCACAAAATTCAATTCTGTGCCACAGAATTCAATTCTGTGTCACAAAATTCAATTCTGTGCCACAGAATTCAATTCTGTGCCACAAAATTCAATTCTGTCAATTCTGCACACGCATGTAAGAAGGACTACCATTGGTCAGAAACTGCACTGGAGAAATGGGTCACGGTCGCCGATCTACACATTCAATGTCGATGATTCATTTCTCATTCTGCCGATGATTCATTTCTCATTCTGCCATTTTGCTTCAACTATCTCCAAACAGTCAAACGTTGACAAACCCATTCGTATTTAAACTCATTTGCGTTATAATTGTACACATAATTCATGTACATGTAGATCTCCCGCGAGTACTGACGTCATTTAGTGTGTATCGCAAGGTACATCTGCCCCAGTTAAATCAATAATACACGCGCTGTGGCCTGTGTTCTGACTGCTGTCTGTGTTTATAAACAGATGTGTGTATTGGGCCATTTGAGGAAACCATTTGTAGTATTTGTGCAGATACCATGGATACATGTACTAAGATGGTGTATACTGTAAATAATGCATGTAGACACATAGTTGCGAACACGTAACTTCGCAACTAGTAGACACAGATCCAATACCATTTGTTTCACAAGGTTAGATCTACTGTTAGAATACGACGTCATCTAATGTCATTTTCGAGCATAAAACGTTACCTGATAAATAGAATACCAGGCTAGTGTATTTTAATATCAAGTTTATCAGGCTCGGCTCGGAAACGGTAGGAATTCCTCGGCAAGCCTCGGAATTCCTACGCGTTTCCTAGCCTTGCCTGATAAACTTGATATCAAAATACACTAGCCTGGTATTCTCTATATAGGGCATGCTCTCAGGTCTAGCTATGTCCCGGCTACTTTATGTTTGACCCTGTTTACATAATTGAGGGAAAATTAAAATTCTGAATATTTTTCTTATTTCTCCTTCAAAGTATATATGCTTATATGGTGTGACCACTCATTTGTAATCTATATAACCAAAATAACTGTCCATAAAGAAGTATAATATTGATATATTGGGTTATATTTTCGCATTGAAATATTTAAACCTGCAAGTGTACTCCACCATCTAGTAAAAATGGACTAAGACCGATCTCAACCAATCAACGTAGAGATGACATAGACTATCCTACGCAAACTAATTATTGTGGACAAAAATGAATTCTGTCCTACAAAACTGAATTTTCTTCACAAAACTCAATTCTGTCTTACAAAATTGAATCCTTTATAACAAAAATGAATTTTGTATACGAAACGTATGCAGAATTGAATTTTGTGACACAGAATTGAATTTTGTGACACAGAATTGACAAAATTTTTGTGACACAGAATTGAATTTTGTGATATTTAGTGTTACAAAACTCAATTTTGTACACATGTCCTGCATGGCGCCCCGTAGCTATTCAGATATAATCATTTAGTAACATTTATTTTACTGTTAGTGACTCGCAGTGGTATCAGGCTATTTTCATATACACATGAGGCATGCTATTCTTTTAGCTAAATGCTTCAATTGAATCATTAATAAGTATGATCATTGCACATCAACAAATAAATACAGAAAATAACAAGAGCTGTAGGAGAACAGCATAGCTCAACTACGAGGGTTGTCGATGTACACATAGCTTGACAAACAAGGTGGCCGTGGCCTGCATAAAAACCTTAACCAAGGTTGACTAAAAACCTTAACCAAGGGAAATTAAGTAAGTAATTCAAGGTTAAATGTAGGTCAATGTCAGATATAGGTCTGGGGTTATTGATGTACATCACTAGGAGATGAAGTTTTCCAAGTATGGTTGCTGTAGGCCCAGGAATATTCCATATACAAGCTTGACTAAAAACCTTCACCAAGGGGAAATAAGAAAGTAATCCAAGGATAAAAGTAGGTCAAGGTCAAATATAGGTCAGAGATTATTGATGTACATCACTAGATGAAGTTGTCCAAGTATGGTTGGTGTAGGGCCAGGAGTATTGCATCTACAAGCTTGACTAAAAACCTTAACCAAGGAGAACTAAGTAAGTAATTCAAGAGAAAATGTAGGTCAAGGTCAAATATAGATCAGGGGTTATTGATGTACATCGCTATGAGAAAAGGTTGTCCAAGTATGTTGCTAGTATGCACAATAGTATTCCATGTACAAGCTTGACTAAAAACCTTAACCAAGGGGAATTAAGTAAGTAATTCAAAGTTAAATGTAGGTCAAGGTCAAATATAGGTCAGTGGTTGTTGATGTACATCACTAGGAGATGAAGTTGTCCAAGTATGGTGGGTGTAGGGCCAGGAATATTCCATATACAAGCTAGACTAAAAACCTTAAACAAGGGGAATTAACTAAGTAATTGAAGAGGAAATGTAGGTCAATGTCAAATATAGATCAGGGGTTATTGATGTACATCCCTATGAGAAAAGGTTGTCCAAGTATGGTGTCCGTATGCACACTAGTATTCCATGTACAAGCTTGACTAAAAACCTTAACCAAGGTTGACTAAAAACCTTAACCAAGGGGAATTAACTATGTAATTCAAGGTTAAATGTAGGTCAAGGTCAAATATAGGTCAGGGGTTGTTGATGTACATCACTAGGAGATGAAGTTGTCCAAGGGTGTAAGGCCAGGAGTATTCCATATACAAGCTTTACTAAAAACCTTAACCAAGGGGAATTAACTAAGTAATTCAAGAGGAAATGTAGGTCAAGGTCAAATATAGATCAGGGGTTATTGAGGTACATCCCTATGAGAAAAGGTTGTCCAAGTATGGTGTCTGTATGCACATTAGTATTCCATGTACAAGCTTGACTAAAAACCTTAACCAAGGTTGACTAAAAACATTAACCAAGGGGAATTAACTATGTATATCACTAGGAGATGAAGTTGTTCACGTATGGTGGGTGTAGGGCCAGGAGTATTCCATATACAAGCTGGACTAAAAACCTTAACCAAGGGGAATTAACTAAGTAATTCAAGAGGAAATGTAGGTCAATGTCAAATATAGATCAGGGGTTATTGATGTACATCCCTATGATAAAAGGTTGTCCAAGTATGGTGTCTGTATGCACAATAGTATTCTATGTACAAGCTTGACTAAAAAAAACCTTAACCAAGGTTGACTAAAAAAACCTTAACCAAGGGGAATTTAACTAAGTAATTCAAGAGGAAATGTAGGTGAAGGTCAAATATAGATCAGGGGTTATTGATGTACATCACTAGGAGATGAAGTTGTGCAAGTATGATGGGTGTAGGGCCAGTAGTATTCCATATACTAAAAACCTTAACCAATGCGTGACGGTGACGCCGACGCCGACGCCGACGCCGACGCCGGGGTGACAACATAAGCTCTACTTGTTCTTCGAATAGTCGAGCTAAAAAGTAATGTCCATTAACATTTAAGGTAACACGGTTTGAATGAATGTTGATCTTGCCAGAAAATGTCTCAGATGATGTCTCTGATATAAATAACAGTGTGTGCCTACTGAGGGGGCATGTACATTTAACATGGAGCTTTTTTCTGATTTCAGAAATAGTGGACCGATTTTCAAAATTTAACTTTTGTTTTCTTAGTTAGATTATTTCCAAGCTGTCTGGCTAGTTTTCGAAGTCAATTTCCATTTGGTTGGCTCGTCCCCCAGCTCCTTCACCTCCTTTAATTACCCCATATACAAATCAATGTTTCGTAATAAAATCTATATATGACCAAATTTCACGAAATAAAAAAAAGGCTCATTCTTAAATGTTTGTAAAATTTAATATTATAAAAAAAAATAGTTTCTGAATTGTTTATATAGCCGTAAAATGTGGGCAGGTTTTGTGAAACAGACAGAAGTATCTACTGTAATAGACTTACATATTAATCTGAAATATTTCTTTTTCTGTTATCGTGCTCCGAGAGTGATGAAGCCATAGTGCTATGTCTGCCACCGTAATATAGAGAATAGTAGGTTAGTGCCGTGAATGCGAAAAATATCCGGCAAGGCTCAATAATTTCTTTATTTCTCATCAGAGAGACGGTTCAAATGAGTGGTCACAACATATATTTTGGTTCAGAAAGAAGGAAAATAGATAGAGAATAGTAGGTTAGTGCCGTGAATGGGAAAAAATATCTGGCAAGGCTCAGGAAATTCCGTGCCGCGCCAGATATTTTTTCCCATTCACGGCACTAACCTACTATTATATTTATCCCGTCAACATCTACAAATGGCTGTAAAATGCAAAAATAGTATTGACTGGATATCAAAAATGTTTCACGGCACCGTGTTTCACGGCACATACACACTGTGTTGACTGGATAAAATTGTTTACTGAACTAATGTTGATGTCATTAAGGGTACTTCAGTAGTGGCATGTCAAACAGTGTAGGCCCTGAACAGACTGCGCGGATGCTACACTGGTCGCTAAGCATTAAATGTATGCTACTATTGTTAGGTATCGCTATTTTATTTATCTATTTTTAGAAGCAATAACTATGGCTGTCAGTTGCCATTTTTGGGCCATCCATATAAGCCGGTACCGGTACCAACCGCAACCGGTACCATCCGGTACCTATGTAACGGTTACTATAATGCGTGTTCCCTATTTTGCACCTGGTTTGGCCATCCGGTATTCGGATAAGTGGCTAAGTGATCTGGTGTGTTTTTAGGGCACCCCACACCATATCTGGCGATAGTTTCAGTTCTTTTAGTACTTTGATTATCGACGGAATTAATTATAGTTCAGTGACTGATTGGCGAACAGCATATACCCTGATCTCTGATCTGGGGTCGCAGACACCTTAATATCAATTTCTCACAGGTGGAAGACCCGGACCTGTGACACCAAAAATGTCATTACAAAAAATCCATTACCCCACCCACTTGGTCTCATACAGTACTATCTTCTTTAAAGATAGTACTGTATGAGACCAAGTGGGTGGGGTAATGTATTTGTTTTTGCAATGGGCATTTTTTGGTGTCACAGGTCCGAGTCTTCCACCTGTGACAAATTGAGCTTAAGGTGTCTGCTACCAGCATAGTCCCAGATCAATGATCAGGGTATATGCTGTTCGCCAATCAGTCACTGAAATATAATTAATTCCGTCGATAATCAAAGTAACATTTGATTGGATTTCCCTGTTCGATGGCTATTTTGTACTGCGTCAAAGTTGGCGTCCACGAGATTGATGCACGATGTCCGAAAAAATAGTTTGACGTCACCAAGTTATGTACATTACGTTACTTATTGCTGAATGACCAATTAATAATTGAAATATAATTAGTTTGCATACTGTGCCATATTCAATCAATCGAAAACGTCATTTTTTGTTTGCAAAAATCTATTCTTGACGTCGCAAGTGCGCTGTGTCACAGAACATGACGTTACTATGGTTATCGGTCTTCAGTTTTGCATAATCGAGTTTCGTAAATTGCATGCCCAATTGAAGACCATAACATTTTTTTTATTTGTATCTGAAAATCACGTGAGTTTTTATACAATTCAATTAAAAATGGGTATGTTACAGGACTTTTCTGGGAATTTATTGAACTCCCCTCGTATAATGAATATAGCATTTCAGGGAGACCATTTTGAAATCCAAGATGGCGGCCAACGGAATTGTCGAAAAAATGGAACCAAGCCCAGTTTTTAAATCTAAAGATGACACAAATATTGGTTACAAGAATGTAGCAAAAAAAAAGCAACACTACATATCCGTATACATTATTATAGTTGAAAGCCATACATTGTATGTATGCTATTTTTTTTTCTGTTGTATATATTATGTTCAAATCTGCAAGTGTAATCTCATAAATCTTTAGAATATAAATATGCATGTATTGATTACCTTGTGGGTATGTGCATTATTCATTTGTTGTATTATATTAACCCATTAACGTCAATGGATACATACAACATATATTATAATAAACATCCCCCTGGCTACTATATTCTTAGCAGCTGTTTGTGCATTAATATTGAACAAAACATGGCAATTTTTAGCTCGCCTGCACGAAGTGCAGAAGAGCTTATAGTATACCCCCGGCGTCGTCGGCGTCGGCGTCCACAAACTTAACGTTGGGGTAAATGTCTTATAACTTCTGTTTCCTTTCATGGAACACCTTGTTATTTCATACATGCATTCCTCAGATGACTCTATCATGCTGTATCAAATCCATTACCCACCACCAACCCTTACCCCAAGGTCAAGGTCACAAACTTAGCACGTTCATAAACTTAACGTTGGGGAAAATGTCTTATAACATCTGTTTCCTTTCATGGAACGCCGTGATATTTCATACATGCATTCCTCAGATGAACCTCTATCATGCTGTAGCAAATCAACGACCCACCACCCAACCCTTACACCAAGGTCAAGGTCACAAACTTAGCATGTTCATAAACTTAACGTTGGGGTAAATGTTGTGTAACTTCTGTTTCTTTACAGGGATGAACGCCTTCATATTTCATACATGTATTCATCTGATGATACTCTAGAAAATCCATTACCCACCCCCACCCATTTCCCCAAGGTCAATGTGACAAACTTAGCACATTCATTAACTTAACGTTGGAATAAATGTCTTATAACATCTGTTTCCTTTCATGGAACGCCTTAAAGGTACATGCCCACGCAGTAGGCACAAAATGTTCTTTATAGGAATTAAATAAGTGTATAATTATGTCACTATTCCACCAGTTCTAAAAATTACGAGTGCCCGCTATACAAATATAATCATTTATTAATTATCAATTTACTGTTAGCGACGCGCGGCGGTAACAGTCTATTTTGATAATGTGCGGGGACGACGGCTTTCACATCACGGCTTGCCAATTAACACGCGCCGTAATTACAAATAACTCGTTAGTGGGTAGACAAATGGTGCATATAAGGCATGACAGAAAATGAAAAGTAGGAGTACAGTGTAACCTGCTGCGTGGGCATGTACCTTTAATATTTCATACATGCATTCATCTGATGATACTATATCGTGCTATAGCAAATCCATGACCCACCGCCCACACCTTACCCCAAGGTCACAAACTTAGCACATCCATAAACTTAACGTTGGTGTAAATGTCTTATAACACCTGTTTCCTTTCATGAAACGCCTTTATACATGCATTCCTCAGATGACCCTCTATCGTGCTATAGCAAATCCATGACCCATCGCCCACCCCTTACCTCAAGGTCAAGGTCACAAACATAGCACATTCATAAACTTAACGTTGTGGTAAATGTCTTATAACATCTGTTTCCTTTCATATATGCATTCCATTTCATACCGCCCACCCCTTACCCCAAGGTCAAGGTCACAAACTTAGCACATTCATAAACTTAACGTTGGTGTAAATGTCTTATAACACCTGTTTCCTTTCATGAAACGCCTTGATATTATACATGCATTCCTCAGATGACCCTCTATCATGCTGTAGCAAATCCACGACCCACCACACAACCCTTACCCCAAGGTCAATGTCACAACTTCGCATGTTCATAAACTTAACGTTGGGGTAAATGTCTTATAACATATGTTTCCTTTCATGGAACGCCTTGATATTTCATACATGCATTCCTCAGATGACCCTCTATCATGCTGTAGCAAATCCACAACCCACCACCCATGTTCATAAACTTAACATTGGGGTAAATGTTGTGTAACTTCTGTTTATTTACAGGGAACGCCTTCATATTTCATACATGCATTCATCTGATGATACTCTATCGTGCTATAGCAAATCCATGACCCACCCCACCCCTTTCCCCAAGGTCAAGGTACTTAGGACATTCATGAACTTAACGTTGACATTAACTTAACGTTGGGGTAAATGTCTTGTAACATCTGTTTCCTTTCATGGAACTTGATATTTCATACATGCATTCCTCAGATGACCCTCTATCATGCTGTAGCAAATCCACGACCCACCACCCAACACCTACCTCAAGGTTAAGGTCACAAACGTATCATGTTCATAAACTTAACGTTGGGGTAAATGTCTTATAACATATGTTTCATTTCATGGAACGCCTTGATATTTCATACATGCATTCATCTGATGATACTCTATCGTGCTATAGCAAATCCATGACCCATCGCCCACCCCTTACCCCAAGGTCAAGGTCACAAACTTAGCACATTCATAAACTTAACGTTGGGGTAAATGTCTTATAACATCTGTTTCCTTTCATATATGCATTCATTTGATGATACTCTACCATGCTGTAGCAAAGACCCACCACACAACCCTTATCCCAATGTCAAGGTCACAAACTTAGCATGTTCATAAACTTAACGTTGGGGTAAATGTTGTGTAACTTCTGTTTCTTTACAGGGAACGCTTTGATATTTCATACATATATTCATCTGATGATCCTTTATTGTGCTTCAGCAAATCCATGACACATCCCTACCCCTTTCCCCAAGATCAAGATTTCATACATGCATTCATCTGATGATCCTCTATTGTGCTACAGCAAATCCATGACCCACCCCCACCCCTTTCCCCAAGGTCAAGGTCACAAACTTAGCACATTCCTCATGTGAATAGGTATCATGCTGTAGAAAATCACCAACGTAAATTAGTGCGTTCATAAACTTAACGTTGGGTTAAATTTTGTATAGCTTCTGTTTTCAGGGAGCGCATTGATATTTCATACATGCATTCATCTTAATATGCTATATCATACTATAGCAAATCCACGACCCACCTTCCACCACTGACCCCAATGTCAAGGTCCACCGCACACCCCTTAACCCAAGGTCAAGTTATATAATATTCATGTTTGTTATACAACTGTGCCAAGTTTGAGTGAAGGCTGCCAACAGGCGAGCTTTGTTGTCTTCTGACAACTCTTGTTATGTTTGAAATGACTTTACTATGTGAAAATTACATGTTTTAACTGAACATATGGGAGTGGGCTACACATAGAGAGGGTGCTATTAAAAAACATGATTATTTTGTTTATTTCTCTATAAAAAACCACAACATGAGACGCTTCAGATGAGTGGTGACAATATATACTTTCGAGAAGAAATAAAGAAATTGGCGGGAAAAAAATGCTCAAAAGTTTTTTATTACTGTATTGTATCCGGCGGTATAAGGTTAAATTATAGAGGGTGCTATTAAAAAATATTTAATTACTTTGTTTATTTCTCTATAAAAATATATATTGTTATCACTCATCTGAACCGTCTCGTCGAGACGGTTCAGATGAGTGGTGACAATGTATATTTTCGAGAAGAAATGAAGAAAATGGCGAAAGAAATGCTCAAAAGTTTCTTATTACTGTATTGTATCCGGCGGTATACGGGTTAAATTATAGAGGGTGCTATTAAAAAATATTTAATTACTTTGTTTATTTCTCTATAAAAATATATATTGTTATCACTCATCTGAACCGTCTCGTCGAGACGGTTCAGATGAGTGGTGACAATGTATATTTTCGAGAAGAAATGAAGAAAATGGCGAAAGAAATGCTCAAAAGTTTCTTATTACGTATTGTATCGGCCTATAGTATAAGGGTTACATTGGTGTGAAGTATACAAGTTGATTCGAGTATAATCATCAAACCGTACATTCATGTCAGTACATTGTTAGATAAATATTATATTTTCTAAATACCTCGTCTTTGATCAAACATATTGAACGTAACTACCGTTTGCATATAATGATCGCTTAATATATATTTGATTATTTAAATACATTTATTTTATACACACTATATTTTATGCCGTTGATAATTGCAAAATTAGTTGATTGCCTGAACAAAGATATGGTCAATATATCAAACAGTGAATGTCAACTCATTTAAAGCTACATGTCCACTCATTACGCACAAACTTTCCTTTATATCAGAGACATCATCCGATACATTTTCTGGCAAAATAAACATACATTCACGTATGTATTGTAAATGTAAATGCTTTGATTTAACGACGGCACTGCCTCGATGACCTTGCATGTCGGGGGGACCGACTATTTATGTCCTCATCCGATATGCTAGCACGAAGTTGTCTTGTCCAAGGACAAGGAATCGAACCCGGGGTCTCCCGATCCGCAGTCCGACGCTCTACCTACTGAGCTAATCCGACCACCTGACATTAATTATTTGCACTATTATACATTTTATTATATCCAGACGTAAATTTCCACACTGATATCAGGGGCGATAACCGTGTTTCCGTAAAATGTTAACGGACATTACAACTTATTCTTTGTATTTTATTTTTTGATGTGCAATGATCTTACTTTATAATCTGTCGAAATTTGTTCAGGTGACGCATTTAATTAGTATAAAGAATATTAAAAAATATAATGCCTCATTTTTTGTATATGAAAATAGACCGATACCACCGCGAGTCACTACAGAAAAATAAATATTACTAAATGATTATATATGTATAGTGGGCACTCGTAATCTTTAGAAATGGTGGAATAGCGACACAATTATACACTTATTTAATTCCTATAAATATCATTTTGTGCCCACTGAGTGAGTATGTGCCTGAAGCGCATATTTTCATTTTCATCTTCAAACATGAAATATTTTCATTCCAGAATGATGGCTTCTATATCGAGTGTGGTGCTCTGGATGGTGAGACCAGTCGAATACCTTATTCTTTGAGAAGGTCCGCCGATGGAACGGTCTCTTGGTGGAAGCAGACCCCTCAAACTACAAACTGTTAAAGAAAAAGAACCGCAAGGCATTCGCCGTCAATGCGTGCCTCAATACTGAACCATACCCAGCAATGGTGCGTAATGTATATGTCCATCAATTGAGACACGCCATGCGATTTTGTACCTAAGAACATGCACGATTTTTCATGAAATATATTTACAGAAAATGGGATATTTTCCGCAAATGACTTCAGAAGTTGACACAAATTTTAGAGTACATGCTGAAATTGTTGTCAACTTTTTACTTCATTTTTGGAAAATTTGTAAATGTATTTCATGAAATAACGCAGTTGTCAGAAGGTACACAATCGTGTGGCGTGTCTCAATTGTGACTGGAGATGGGGTTTATATTTTTTTTTTGCGACAAGTGTACATCCAGATCAGCCTGTGCATCTGCACAGGCTGATCTGGATGTACACTTGTCGCAAAAAGACCTATCAGGATCTACGGGGCGCCAGTACGGGGCGCCATGCAGGACAGGTTAATTATGTGTACAAAATTGAGTTTTGTAACACTAAAAATCACAAAATTCAATTCTGTGTCACAAAATTCAATTCTGTCAATTCTGTGTCACAAAATTCAATTCACAAAAAATTCAATTCGTGTCACAAAATTCAATTCAATTCTGTGTCACAAAATTCAATTCTGCATACGTTTCGTATACAAAATTCATTTTTGTTATAAAGGATTCAATTTTGTAAGACAGAATTGAGTTTTGTGAAGAAAATTCAGTTTTGTGGGACAGAATTCATTTTTGTCCACAAAAATTAGTTTGCGTAGGATAGTCTATGTCATCTCTACGTTGATTGGTTGAGATCGGTCTTAGTCCATTTTACTAGATGGTGGAGTACACTTGCAGGTTTAAATATTTCAATGCGAAAATATAACCCAATATATCAATATTATACTTCTTTATGGACAGTTATTTTGGTTATATTATGATTACAAATGAGTGGTCACACCATATAAGCATATATACTTTGAAGGAGAAATAAGAAAAATATTCAGAATTTTCCCTCAATTATGTAAACAGGGTCAAACATAAAGTAGCCGGGACATAGCTAGACCTGAGAGCATGCCCATATATAAAGAATACCAGGCTAGTGTATTTTGATATCAAGTTTATCAGGCAAGGCTAGGAAACGCGTAGGAATTCCGAGGCTTAGGATCTAAAAAGCACTTTTTTCTATAATTTCGTTCATTATCTGGAACTGGGTCAATGCACTATCTTCCATAATACAACCACCGAAGCGTCTATGTAAGAACATCTCTGATTGGTTAAACCTAAAAATAGACGCGAGGACTTTCCCTTTTCAGGGTTTCCGGAAGACATAATCTGATAGTACGCGAATCATGAAAGAAAGTCAATAACATTAGAAAAAAGTGTTTTTTAGATCGGCGAACGATCACAATTGGACGAACTTTGTATGGTTGGAGTCTCTAATGTATATGATCATGGTGCACGACTTTAGTTTGAGCTGGCGATCAGCTATCGGCCAAATATGTCCGATAATCCAGCCGGACGGCCTCCGATTCTGTGTGAGATTCTTTCGTACACGCAACTTTCGCTTTGGATGGGGTAATCAAAACGCGAATAACTCAATAAATACTTGAAACTGCGATTTGAAGTGAGTATATTCACACACCTAATACCTTTATCGATTGCCAGAGACATATTTCATACATTTAATCGATGTTTATTGTGTTTGTGCGAGCCGGAAAAAAAGAGGGCTCTTTCTATAATAGCGCTATTTATGCTCACCTTGAATTAACGTATAGTACTGTACGAGACCAAGTGGGTGGGGTAATGGGATTTTTTTTTAATAGGCATTTTTTTGGTGTCATAGGTCCGAGTCTTCCACCTGTGATTTCTACTGTAGGTTGTTGAGTTGCATTGTACAAACGTCGCCGTTTCAATAACGTCATTTTCTCGATGACGTTACGTTTTTATTTTTTTCGTGCGTGATTCACATGGTGCTACAAAAAGTGAGATAAAACAAAAACTATTAAATATAATTGCATTTTCTTTTCAGAATATTGTTTTTGAAAGGTGTCCGCATCAGAAAATGTAAAAAAATGCAAATTGAAAATGTTGTCATTAAGGCCGGTTTTCACAGAGCGCTGCCCATATATTTTCCTATCTGTATTCAGCCATTTAAAATCCAATAAAATATATAAATAGTAGAATTGAGGTGTATATACGCCGTAACGCTAAGTTTTTACCGCAAATAGCGAAAGAATGACCGCACAAACGGTATCGCGAAAGAATGACCGCACAAACTGGACCGCGAAAGAATGACTGCACAAACAGTATCGCGAAAGAATGACCGCAAAAACGGGACCGCGATTGGACCGCAATTAGCCTGCAATTTCAGAGGGGACGAATTGCAATTCAAGGACCGCTGGATTGCAATTCTTGGTAAGAGAATCGCAGGCGGGAGTGTATCTCGTCTTTTGTACAGGCATTATATTTATAGCTTGGCGTTGTCACATCTGTCTATTATGTATTGCACCAGATTTTATTTGGTTTACTGTCATATTATTTGCTGTATGTGTCGAACGCACAAGGTGGTTAAACTTTACGATGGCTTGTACATACAAAGATGGCGGAGATGGCAACTCAATGCTCCATATAGTACACAGTAACAAGACAATATCATATGTTATATTCATTTTGGTGCAATACATAATAGACACTATGACAACGGCAAGCTATACATATTATGCCAGCAAATTATACAAAAGACGATATATCTGGGCATTTCTCCCATCAATATCAAAATAAATGTTGATGTGTAAACTTCTCAATCTGATGCGCCGTCTATGTTATTGTACATGATACCATAGGTAAAGCCATATTTACTTGCATAGTAGGTGAGTAGACACCAGGGACAATACACTCAGGTAACTGCATACATGTCATTGGATTTGATAGCTAATAACAGAGTACAGTAGTGGGTATATATGGTATGTGTTGTGTGGTTTGCCAGGTAAAAGTGATACACTGTGCGATTTTCTGTGTATGAGTTATTTATAATGGTGGTGGTTCATGCTGTAAAAAAACACAGGCACAAACCTGTCCAGAAAACTGACATATTTTACAGTTTGGTATAATATAATTGATAGGAGTCCGTTATCCTGGCTTTTCTACATGTGATTAGCTACTTTATATCATATGTTCTGCTTCACATTTTGAGTTATTTGTCAAACGGCAGAACAGATGAAACTGGCTGATGGCTGGAACACACAAAGATGGCCGATTTGGCCACTGCATGTGCCGTATATGATACAGTAACGAGGCAGTATTCACATATATTCTATCATATTTACGAAGCAATTATCTTTGAATCAAACGATGATCAGGTATAGAACGGGTCCTTAAGGTTTTGTACCTATCCATTTGGCAGGTTTTTATCCAAGCATATTTGCTTGGATATAGTCCTTATACGGTTTTTAAGACCTCACATGATTTATGCAAATGAGTAATTGTCGACCAACGAACGTACTTCATGCTTCATGATTCTAGCTACGCCACTGAGAGAGTTCCAAAGCGAGCGGTGCATTATGAACGTGTCACTCACATTTTTGGCCAGCTACATTTTCTTTCAGCTACAGTTCTATTTTTAAAAAAACAGTTTGTGATTTTATAAAATATTAACGGTCGTGTTTCATAATAAATATTTTGTTAGGAAGGTTATATTTTTAGCGCAATGATCGACCGCTCCACATGTAATTTATACCTAGTTATACGCCATGAAAAATAGTTCTGATAGTGAGCTAACATTATATTGTGTAGTGTAATACATGTGTTGTTAATTTTTCTGTACGACATTTATATTACAAAATGTTTATCTGATTTAATATAATATAAACTGACATGTATTAATTTGAGTATATTATTTTTCACGCGCACTGATACAATTAACCTCGTGTCTCATGAAAAGTAGTTTCCGCCATTTTAGGAAACAGACAACCAATTGATTTCCCATAGACCCACATTCACACAAACATGACAATCGCAAACTACCTGCGACAAAACAAAATCAATTTTGTTACTTCCATTCCTGGAGTCAGTGACCTAAGCCGGTTCGAGATCCATGCCAAACACGGGGTCATGCGGGTTGATTTCCATGAGTTATTTCCCCTTTTTTGACGGAACCGTCTACTTTCACTTTCGAAATCTATCTCACCCCCACATCAAGTCGCACACAGAAAAAATTTAACCTGCATGTGTAGAGCATGCAAATAATATAATAAAATGTTTGGCACAGACATACCTTTCCTGCAGCATCTGTTTTATTTATCTATCTGTCATAATAATAACAATCAATGCCGTTGTCCTGAGGATTTACTCCTTGTTGCTAAGCTGTACCAGGACTGGTTTACCGTCTATATTATTCATAAGTTGACTGTGTCCTTTATGCCGACAAATTACAGAATCGTTTACATAGTCATAGGTCAATGGCTCGATAAAATCCAACATTGGACAGCGAAATGATGATGATTTAAAACAGAAACATTGTTTTTTGACAGTTACATACCGCATGCTTTAAATAATCATCTTGAACCATCGATATTATTAATCAGTGTCCATTTTACTTAAAACATCAACTAATCTATAATGAAGTTACACAGAAAATGCAGTACGATACACTTCACAAAGGAAACATTGTCTTAAGAGTTTGAATAATTTTAGGTTCCGCAGAACGAACGAGTACGCCGAAATATATTTCCGTACAAATCCAAAAACCTATTTAGTACATACCCGTTCAACAAAACATGCATCCTAATCATTAAATAATCCGATAGTGTGATGAAATGCGACTCTATTATTTGTGTTGAACAATCCGAGCGCCTGTGATGGCTTCAGTTTATTGACAAGGTCATTTCGCGCATCTGAATAGTAGTATATAAGAGTCATAATGATACAAGTTTATATGGAAGCCACCCACTACGTGTGGTGGCTTCCACAAGAAACTTGTAATCATTATGACTCTTATATACTACTACCGCGAGACAATATATTTATGACATGAGAGATACACCCTATTAGAGATAAAAATCCCTATGTTATACTCAGTATATATATACAACAATATGTCATACTTTTATTACGAATAAAATAACAACTGACACCCTATTAAAGATAAGAAATCCATAAGTTATACTCAGTATATTTACAACAATCTGTCACAAATATAAACTGACACCCTATTAAAGACAAGTTATCCATATACTCAGTATATTACAACAATCTTTCATACTTTTATTACGAATAAAATATAAACTGACACCCTATTAAAGATAAGAAATCTATAAAGATAATCGATACAGCAATCGTCATACTTTTCGAATAAAATATAAACTGACAGTATTTTAAAGACAGTTATCCAATAAGTTCTAAAGTATAACAACTCTGTATATATTATACGAATAAAATATAAACTTAGCAACCCTATTATAAAGATATACTATTGGTATACTCATATAAGAGCCTACCTACCATAAAGCAAATGAGAGAGCAAGCTAAGAGTTGGGGAATTTCCCCAAGAGGTTTTAGACTCAAGAAAGATATAGCAAGATAGGATAAGTGACACGCGAGCCGTCGTCTACGAGGAGAGGCTGCGGCGTGCGGTTTCGACCGGACGACTGCCCGCCGACCCCGAAAAACCCTCCGAGAAATTGGAGAACGAGACGACGGCCAGTCTGCGCGCCACCGCTTACGCGCAGCGTGTAAAAGAAGATCCCAGCGCACGTAGAAAACCCCTATACAAGGGCGTACTACAATAAGATTTATCAAGGGTTGGTGGGGGGAGGGGGGGACCTCCCAAGAAGAGGAGAGATATCGCCAGAGCTTTGGTGGAGGAGGGTCCCAGGATTCTCGCCGAAGAAGCCGAAGTTAGGGAAACTGTTGATAGGGGTAGGAGGAAGATAGTATGGACTTTCGAGATGGGGGTAGACGGGGAGATCGCTAATCGCATAATGAATAAAATTCGCCCAGAGATGACCACGGCATGTTATCTGAGGTATTCGTACTCGTATCGTATTAGGAACATAGAGACCGACGCTACTATGATCTATCACAAACAATCAAAGGGCAGTCCGTGGATAAACGAGATCGCCAAAGCCGAGAGTTGGATATCCGATAGAGAGAAAGGTCGAATGGACATCGACAAAGTCGATAGACCAAACACAAAATGGACCTTCGTTCGTTGGATATCGGTCGAGGTGAAGATGATCATCGACGCTCAACAACTTCTCATGGGAGCGGGAAAACTCCCAGACTGGTTAAGACAGAAAAAGGGAATGTATTCCGTCGACACGTACGACGACTACTTGTGTGTTAGGTGCATAGCCATCCAACGTGGAGGGAGACCCGACGGGTGTTGTAGGAAGGCACGAGCTCTGGCTCGCGAATACCTCGGGCACGATAACGGACCGGGTAGTAAGGGAATCCCCCTGGATGATATTAAGAAGGTAGAAGAGCGCTTCAAGATGGGCATTCGCGTTTACGAGCCCACCGCCGACGGAGTGTGGTACCTCATGAAGGTTCCAGCAAATTACGACGTGGTTGGGGGGAAGACAATGACGATAGGAATGTTTGGAGGTCACTCGTTCCTCATAACGAATCTCCGCAATATGACGAACGAGTACGGGTGCACCGGATGTCAACAACGGTTCACAAAGTCGTGTAACATGCACAGGCACGCGACCACCTGCATGGGTGGGAAGACCGTGGTGACCTGTCCAGGTAAGAGGGTAGAGAGACCACAGTCGGCCTACGAGAAGGCGTTCTACGTTCTATCCTAAGGGGTCAGCGAGTGTGAGGTCGATTCAATGGTTGAGCAGAGAAGAGGAGAGGGTGGGAAAGCACATACATCACGCCAACTGCGGTCACGGTGGTGAGAGGTGGGTGGCCGGTGATCCGGTCGACGGTTACTGTCACGAGACCGAGACCGTGTTTCAGTTTCACGGATGCTACTGGCACGGGTGTCCGAGGCATTGCATGAGAGGTAACGCGAGATCGCTGTACAAGAGGACGAAAATTCAAGACGCCAAAATAAGGAAGGCGGGTTACGAGCTGGTGGTGATGTGGGAGTGTAAGTGGTTGAATGATAATTTTGATAAAATTAATACCTACTATCCACAATCGCCACGCGAGGAGGAGACGACTCTGTACCCCCACCAGATAGTCTACGACTTCGAGGCGTATCTCAACAAGTCAAAAAGCACGCGACCCACCAAAGACCTGACCTTCGAGGTCGAGCACGTTCCTATATCGGTGTCGTTGGGGGATACGATGCATGAAGGGATCACACACCTATGCGAACGAGATCCCGACACGCTAGTCGAGAAGTTCGTGACCGAGCTGCAGATGAGAGGCAAGGCAATCAGGAGGAAGAAGTATCTGCCGGCCGACATAGATATGTTATCGAAGTCTCAGCAAGCAAAGATTATCTCATGGATTGACCAAGTCCCGGTGGTGGGGTTCAACTGTAGCAGGTACGACCTGAACCTCATCAAGCAGTACTTT